>JANPWJ010000945.1:0-13932 GCA_027406325.1 Blastocystis sp. subtype 2
GTTGATGCGTGTGTTGAGGAGGGAGGGACAGGACTAAGAGTGAATGATCAAGCGAATTACCACGATAAATAGACTTCAGGAATGAAAGATAAAGTGACGCTTCCTAATATGCAATACTCGGAAGAATGAGTTGTTTGGAGTGGCTGTCCTTCCCCTCAAATGGTTGGGGATTGGGGGTCAAACAACTCTCCAATTGCAGTATTGCCAAAGCCAATCCGTTTTCTTGCATCTGAAACCGCCCATTTCGTGCTGATTTCCGGAATCCGCTCTGATTCAATTCTCTTGCCAGTTTGTGTGCACATTCAACTGAGAGTTTACCGATACAATGAACGCAACCGTCAATCCAAGCACAACGAAGCTGTTTCGTGTTCGGAAGACTGTCTTCAAGATGTTGAGCAAGCGCGGCTACGCTGTGGACGAATCGGATTTAAATATGACGCTAGATACATTTTTGAGAGAAGTGGGGGTTTGCTGAGAATTGTGAGTGTAGTATTGTGACGCCGAGGGCTCTCCCGTTCTGAATAATATATCCATCATGGTGGGACTTTGCGTGTGGGTTTGATTCGTAGACTCGTCTCATCAACACGGATGGTGAGAACGACAGAGTGTGGGTGTTCTTCATCCGTGGTGTGGACAAGAAGGTATCAGTCTTATTCAGATGATCAATGCGTAGATCAACGGAAAGGAGTTTGAGGCGAAGTTGAAGCAGGCAGCCGCTGAGCACATCAAGCGCGTGATTCTGGTGTTTGGCGGTGAGCTGACGAGCGACGCCAAGAAGGTTGGAGTTCTTTCGTTCTGTGATGCGTAGAAGCTGTCGACGATGTCTTCGCCAGATATGATTGTCGAAGGATTCATCGAGGATGAGCTGGTGGTTGATATCACCGAGCACGAACTCGTTCCGGATCATCAGTTGATGACGGCGGCTGAAAAGGCGTATTTGCTCAAGCAGTACGGTTTGGAGGAGCGTCAACTGCCCCGTATTCAGAAGCACGATCCCATTGCTCGTTACTTCGGTGCTCAGAAAGGGCAGGTGTTCAGAATTGTCAGAAAGAGTGAAACTGCTGGCAAATACGTTACGTACCGTATCGTTGATTCATAAGAGTGTTTCCGTTTTGTTATACTGACTCTTTCACACACACATGTTTCTTCTTGACTCCACAAATGACGGTAAAACACCTGTATGAGTTAAATCCGAAAGAAGACAATCTGATTTTCGACGACTACTCTTCCGTTATCCGATACAGTCCATTGTGAATAAGGAACGTAATGAGTAGAATCATTGAGACGACCATCCTTTGGAGAAGCGTTCACGAGCATTATTGGGATTCCCTACGTGTATTCACTTGTCATGTCAACCATCGTTGCTTTCGCTGTTATCTGTAATGAATAGGCCTTGTGTAGACATTCCGATATACTATCCCAGTCCCTCCCATTGCAAACCCTCATTCTGCTACTTGCCATGCTCTGCATCGGAATCGATTCCATTGAATCGGTAAGCTAGATGTGTGCTCATTTATCATAGAAGAGCAAGAGTTTTGTCACCATGCCCCTCATTCTCTCCGCCTTCCTCGTGATTGCCTATCCCTTCCTCCCCCACCTGTCCATCTCCTCGTGCTCATCCTTTCTGTTGCTCTACATCATTCGCCAAAACGGGAAGCAGTGCGTCCTTTGCGACTTCCCTTCCCTGTAGAGACAATGGGATCCGAAACGCAATCATCAGCATCATCTTCATCACTATGATTATCCCATCATCAACGAATGCGAGTAATCTCACCCTGTTGATCACATTCTCCATCTCGAGTTGGCGGCTATTCTCTCTCCTAACCGTAATCCGATGCACCCAGAATGAGGAATAGAATGGCACATTTCGCGTGCTTCTCTCTTGCGCGTACTCCCTATTCTCCTGTCTTCTGATCCGGGAGTACACCCAGTTTCATTGCCTCATTCTCTGTTATCTCTACATTCTATCCCCTATTCGATACAGTGTGTACTGCAAGTACAAACACGTCATCTGTGAATGGTCTGTTTGCCACAAACACAACCATGTAGAGAAGAAGGAAAACAGAGTGGACCCCACGCCATTCTGAATCAACAACAGCACAAACACCACCATGGAGAACTCGAAGGTTCGGAAGGCATTCACATTCTTCTTTGCGACACATATTCTACGGTTAACCGAACAGAATAGAAATACCCAAGAAGGGAACAGTGATGATCCCACCTACACGTCAATACCAGCCGTCAGCTATACCCTTCGTAGCACGCATTGCATAGGGTACAGTGATTCGCGTTCAATGGACGACATACTCCACACACAGAACAATACACGAGGGACGCCTCTTTCTCTGGATCGATCTCTTGCATCATACTGCTGTCATTCCAGACAATTCCGGGATCAACCGCTCCAGCCAAAACGAAGCTGCCAACGCAAACACACGAAACGCACAGCGTGAGGAGTTGCATATTCCCGCCCGCTTTGAATGCATTTGATACGCTGATGGAGGCCAACATAACCAACAGAACGAGCACAATCAGAAAGCAACACCTATTGCTCACAAGTGACTGCATCTCTCACCTTCCCGGACCGAGTAAAAACGTGGGGATTGTCCTTCTTCGGGATCGGTAGAGAATGAAGAACCTTCCCCTTCGGTAGAAGAATCTGCGCATTATCTTGAGAACGAGGAGCAGACCTTCTCTGACCACTCACCATACCAAAGGGAGGATTCGCATATGATGGCAAAAGCGGAAGGGTTTTTTGAATCGGCGAGATTTGGTCATTTGTGTGCAGGAAAGAACACTTTCCTTTTGATTGTCACTTCATTTTTCAGTGCAGACTTGACAAATCAAATCCGAGATGGTGTGCCGCTTTTCCGTTCACTTAGGATTAGGAGCATCAGATTTCATATGCTTCCGAAATACCCAGCTATCTGGAAAAGAGGTACAACATTCAGTGCCGGATTGGGTACGGATCCTACGGTACGGTCTTTCTGGGTGAAGAGAAGATCACGCGAAAGAGGTGCTGCCTTGGAGGACCGTGTTAGCAGTAGAGTTGCGATCAAGTACATGACGAGCGTCTTCAACAACAGGGACGATGCGTTGAGAACGCTTCGAGAGATTTCTATATTGCGCCAGTGTCACCATCCAAATATCAATAAGATTATGGATGCCTACATCCCTCGCACCAAGGAGACGTTCAACAGCGTCTGGATTGTTCTTGTACGCGCCGTGCTGAATGGCCTGAGCTGTAGGAGTACGGAGGCTGGGATTTGGAAAAGGTAATGCACACGTATCGGAACATCCCCGGGTGGTGCTCAGCCCATGTAAAGTATATACTGTATCAAATCGTTTGCGCTTTTAACTACTTACAAGTCGTATTTCTCGCTCGTTTTCATGAGTAGAGCGCGAATATCATGCATCGTGATGTGAAACCATCAAATATTCTCATGGACCAGAACTGCGGTATCCACATAATCGATTTCGGACTCGCGCGTCGCATCGCTCCAACCACTGTGGCATTGTCGCTCTCGCAGAGCCAAGACCTCGCATCCATTCCCGTTCTCCCGCTCACGCCTCGAGCAGAGCCTGTCCACTATTCAGACGACGGTTCGGACGAGGAGCTGGAGAGCGTGGCGAGCACGGCGACCAAGATGCCGTCCATCACGCGCCTGGAGCGCCAGCTCACCAAGCACATCGCCACACGCTGGTACCGCGCGCCGGAGGTGCTCATCATGGACGTGAGTGTGGGCAGGGCGAGTGAGGCGTAGAAGGACTACGCGTTCCCCGTGGACATGTGGTCGATCGGGTGCATCTTCGCCGAGCTGCTGCAGACGCTGGAGCCGGGCGCGGTGAAGCCGTCGCCGCTCTTCCCCGGCAAGAGCTGCTACCCGTTCAGCACGTCGGTGAAGCACGTGAACGTGGACACGCTGAAGAGCGAGTTCGCGAACAAGAGTCACCAGCTGGAGAAGATCTTCGAGGTGATCGGCACGCCCTCAGCGTGAGCGATGGGTGGTGGCGTGAGGTGTAGCGAGGAGATCGAGTCCGTGGAGAACGATGAGTTCAGGGCCTTCTTGAAGCAGCTGGAGCCCATGCCGCGCAAGGATCTCAAGGAGATGTACCCGCACGTGGAGCCGGCGGCGCTGGAACTGCTGACCGCCATGCTGCGGTTCGACCCGAACAAGCGCATCACGCCGAAGGAAGCGCTGGAGTCGCCGTTCTTCGAGGGGATGAGGCGACCGGACCTTGAGGTGAGTGAGAGAGTGGGAGGTGATGTGTAGACGGTGTTTACGGGCTCGATGGTCCTGCCGTATGACTTCACCAACATGGACTCAGACTCGAGCATGCAATTGTGCCGGACGCTGATCTACAATGAGGTGCTGCAGTTCATGAAGCAGCGAGAAGAGGAGGAAGAGAAGATTTCATTTGTCCGTCGCTTGTCTTCTTCCTCCAAGGTGTACAAAACGTTCATTACGAAACAACAACCCAACCCCGTTTTTGACGAAGACAAAAAGAAATGTTCAATACTGTTTCCTGTTTCTTTGACACGCGCAGTCACAATTAGTCATGGTGCAAGTGGGAGTTGGCAGAATGGAGTGAGCGCTAGGGCAGCAAAACGGATGGCTCATCGGAGCGAATGAAGAAGGAGAAAAAGGAGAAGCGAAAGATGAACACTGGAAAGACGAAGAAGGGGAGTTGTTCTTTGCACGGCGGAGATGAGGAATAGAAATGTACAAGGCTCCGAAGAACGCTGTGGTGAAACAGCAAATGGAAACGAAAGAAGTCGGAAAGCGGCGTATTGGTTGACGAATAGTCCATTACCAAGGTGGTGGGTCAGACCATCGAGGAGATTTGTGCATCGAAGGCGTACCAGCAGGAAGGCAACAAGATCAAGCTGACCGATTTGAAATCGCGTGGAAAAACCCACCTCGACGACGCAAGAAAGAAGGTGCGCGAGGAGGAGAAGAAGAGGAAGCAGCGCTTTATCGTTCCCGAGAAGAAAGACGCCTGGGATGAAGAGTTTGACAATGATTTACTGTGGTGAGTTGGTTCGATGGTCCTTTATGCTGCTGTTTGTTCCATACTCATTTCCGCCTCCAGTCCCCTCCCTCTCTCCTCAACACACGCATCAACATCAACATGAATCAACTACTCAATCACGATAAAACCATCGCACAACGAACTCTCGTACACAACTATCATTCCCTTCATCCGCAGAGAAATATCATCTTCCAAGACGATGAAGATCCATTCCAACAACAACAACACGCCATCAACCCGCTCTCACACAACAACACCATTCCCTCACTCCAAGACGGACTACACAACAACACTTCGCTCACTGATGACATTCACAAACGCAACGTCGTACACCTCGTCGCCAAGAATGGTCAAGTCGAAGTACTCTCGAATATGTCGAAATGATATCGCAGATGAAACTGGACAAGAAGAACGAGTGCGATGTGAGGGTGGATGGTGTGAATCACAAACGCGTGTTGGAGGACGTGTTGGATGGCGTTGGTGTGTTGGTATTGTGTTAACAGAATAGAAGAGAAGGAAGGAGAAGAAGAAGGAGTTCTGGCAACTGAACACGCCCGAAGTGACTCCCGAAGTGAAGCGCGAGTTGGAAATCATAAGCATGCGAGACTACTTGGACCCGAAATCGTTCTTCAAAGTAGTGTAGTGGTGTGAGTGTGAGTGTAGGGAAACCGCGTGAAGAAGACGCTTCCGAAAGAGTTCGAGGTGATTGTGTTGTTTGTGTGTGAGAGATAGTTTGGCGTGGTGGTGAGTGGGAATCTGGACAGCAAGAAGAACCGTTTGACCCGGAGAGAGAAGAAGGCGTCGTTCGCTGACGCGTTGGCTGACGACGTGTCGTTCAAAGAGCGTGCTGACAAGTACATCGCTGAAGAGAAGGCGAAGCGCTCGCGTCCGAAACACAAGCGAAGTGGTTGAGTGTTTTAGTGTTGATTTCATTTTCGCGTTGTTGTTGTTAGTATTGGTTTGTTTGTTCATCCACTTTTGTATCCCATTTGAGGACCCCTCCTCATGTCAGATACGTTTTTCTTCAGTGATTTGAACAACGATGCCTACAGTACCGAGTTCTCCATCCTTGTAACATGCAGATCTTCTGAACGAGGGATTCGTCGAAGGCAGTGGAATACGATTCAAAATCAAAAACATCAAAGGCGTGGTGCGTTTGTTGTGTGATTTCGCTGACGGTATAGAGTGTGTATGCAGAAACGAGAGGAATGCCGGACAAACCCCTGTTCTCCAATATAGAATACAATTTTCCTCTTGGAAAGCACTGCAACGTGAACAAGCTCTCTATGGATAGTACCGGACTCATGATTGCCGATGTTGATTTCCCCAATATCGTGAGAGACACGACGATTATGCTTCGGTTGTTGTGAAGGGGTGCGATTATGACTAGGTGGATGAACGACTACAACAAACGCGGGATCTTCAAGGGCGACATTGGAATTGCCTATTCAGGACAGTCGTTTGCAGCGGACTGGATTGCGGACATTATCTCCCAGCACTATTCTCTCAGCGGCGTGTATCGTGTTGCCTCCGTCTTCTCATCTCATGGGTAGCACAATGATTTCAAAGGAGGCATATGCATTCACGGCAATGGGAGCGAAGCCCCTTCTTGCGACGTCGCGATGACGTATTCCATGGAGCAGATGAAGTTCTTCTGCTCGCTGAACAACTGGCTGGACTCCATCACGATGTCCCTCTTCTACAAGGCGGATCGGAGGACGGAGTTGGCGGCGAGTTGCACGGTGATTCCCGGCTCCAATCAGATTCCGACCTACGATTTCGGTATCAAGTACAGTCCGACGAGAGAAGCCACGCTTCGCGCCAAGATATCCGGGGACGCAATTATCAGCGGAAGCTACAAGGTGGTGATTAACAAGGAGATCATCGTCAACGGGATGGTCTCTGTGGATGCGAAGAAACCGGACTGGTCGTCGAACCGGATTGGTGTTGGTATTGAACTGTTATACTAGTTGCAGTGTTTGTTTTCATGATCCCGAACAGTGAGACTCGTCGAATCAGAGCCGAGTATGAGTACAACCGAAGGCAGTTCATTCGACTGAAGAAGGGAAACGCAAGGGCCTGGCTCCTTTTCGTGGGGTCGATTCTCCTGTCGATTAGCTGTATTGTCCTGAATCGGAAATACGGAGTCTTTACGTTTCCTTTAGTAGCAAGTAGGAATAGTTGCTATCACCCGATTCTAACGCTTGTAGCTTTTATCGCGGCCTGGCTTTTGCGACTCTACTCCATTCAATTGTTGATCACGATTTGGAAGGAGGTGCACAGCAAGGACGAGTACACCCCGTTTGTCACCAATGCGTCCGGTCCCTTCTCATTCAATGTATCGTCCTTGTTTACCTCCAATTTGAGAGAGGTTGTGCCCTCCGGCGCTCCCGTGGACGAGGGAAAGCAGCCGATGGAGGCGGATAACAGTTCTATTCACTGGAAGTTTGTTGTTTCATATTGTATGTGAGGTGTAGCATCCATTCCATAAAGCGTGTGGCGAGCCATCTCATCACTCCCGTTATGCGCATGGTCTTCAACCCGACGCAGCTCAAAACGGTTACGATGGAGGGCGAGTCGGGGACGAATGATGTCCGCAATGCGGTGTACGCTGATTCCTCGTCGATCGTGAAGGAAATGCAGTCGTCCTCGAAGAAGGACGGCAACGACTACATGAACGACCCTCTGTTGCAGGAGCTGGAATACAAAACGAGTTATGCGTACTGCTATGCTCATGGAATTCATCTCCCAGACTGTCCAAGGCCAAGGAGAAGGTTGCGGAAACGTCCTACGTGGATGTCGAAAAGGCCCAGAATGTGCGTCTACTTTGTCGGCTTCATGTCCTAGCTCATTGATTCTCTGTGCATCGAGCCTCTGCTCGGAAGGTGGTGCGACAATATCCGTCATTTCTTCTACTCCATCATTCATTCCGAATTCGTATCTCTGTTCATCTGTCTTCATCATTAGTTGACCCCCTTCAGTCAGAACGTCGCCACCTTCAAGGAGATTGTAGGACTGAAGGAAGAATGCCTCCTTCATATCGAAACCCCCGTTTCGTGCAAGTACAATAATCAGGTGTATTCCGCGAAGGACATGATGGAACTCTTGGAACAGCTCCGTAAGGCGGCACTGGCGGCGCAGAATACCAACTCCTTCGGAACAGGCTTCTTCGGCGCGAAGCCCGCCAACCCGCAGCCGCAGGACGACAACAAGGCGAAGGCGGGAAAACTGCTGCAAGCCATCGCGAGTCAGATGAAGGTGGAAGAGAAGGGGTGTATTCAGTGGTAGATTGAGCGCTTGCTGGCGATCACGAATGAGAGGATGAAGAAGGCGCTCATGAATCGTCTTGTCGATTTCGGCGCTTCTCCGTTCCTGCTGAACTACACGTGGAATAGCACTCCCACGGAGGCGGCACTCATTCCGGATGGAAAGGTTTGCGTCGTTGTGGGTCGTGAAGGGTAGATTGTGATGTCGCTCTTCCTGTGGTACATGGACGAGGCGCTGGCGTCGCAAAGTCAGAATTCAAATCCCATTAACGAGTTTTCTTTCTTCCACTATATGGGATACCAAAATCGGAAGTATATCCGTCCATCTTCTCCCCTGTACATACGGGAGGAATCGGGACCTCTCGTGCATTACAATGTGTACCTAGAGAATGAACGATGGGATATCAAGCCGGTAGAGGAGAGAATGATGCAATTAGCTGTAGGGTGAAGAAAACGTGTTCAGCTGCATTGTCATCTTTTTGTATGCAGTAAAGTCTCTCAAGAATGTATGGAAAATGCGAGTTCCATCATTACTAGAATCATCTCCATTTCCACGCAATGCCTGCCGAAATCCAAGCAATATTGAAATAGTAGCTCATTTTTACTTTGTTTGTTTGACGTTACTCGAAACCACGTGAAACAAGTGGCGGTCAATGACGTTTCTAACAGTCGCAACGAGATAGGAAAGGGACGGACAACCGAATTTGAGCTTCCGATTCTTTGCGGGCACAGGAACAGAATCCCTTTCTGCTTACGTACCGTTTCGCATCGGACCATGCAGGATTTGCCTATTTCAATGGGTGATGAACGTGATGTCTTTGAAAGACAGGAACGACGTAATCCCGTTATTGTTGTGCTCACGCGTAGTAATGGAAGGAAACGAGGGCGTACGCTTTCTACAAGGAGGAGAGGGAGAAGACGATGCGAACTCGGTCAAACTGACACCCAATCTGGACCCCGTTCCTTTACCCCACACCGTTCTATCCAACAATCACTACTACGTAGGAAAACCCTTTCTGTATCAAGCATAGGTGATTCGGCCTGTGAGGATTCTTCTCTCCGTTGAGGACTACGTATTCCTGGTTGGTTGTCATCACAAACAGGTGAACTGCTGTTATATATCGGAAATGATGCGGTCGCTCTGCCTGAAAGTGGGACTGATCGCGACGGTGGATGTGTTTTCCAAGGAGAGCGACTTCATCAAGTTCATCAACGAGAACCAGTATGACATCGTGTACATCCACCAGATGCTCGTGTTTGGGACCCAGGGAGACAACATTCTCATCAACATCCGCTGTCTCCTCGCGACGACGCCCGTGATCATTATGGGATTGTGTGCTTTTGAAATCGAAGTGATGGGTAGGAGTTGCAACTACGGCATGCTCATGTCCCTGTGCGACTTCACTGCCTTCCTGCGCGTTCCATTTTCAGAAGGGGATTTCCTCCACTATCTTCTGAAATACGTATTCGAGGTGTATGAGGAGAAGATGCAGGGAATGGAGTTGCAACGGATCCCGAAGAAGGACAGACTTCGCTATCAAGGTAAAAGAGAGTGGCTGTGGTGAGCGTGTAGTTATGGAGCGATTGAACCACATGGATTCCAAGGAGGACTACAAAGTGGTCGGTATTCCCATTGTAACGCAGCGTTCGTGTCGAATGGATTGGTGATGGCATAGTGAGCGATGACCTGTCGGAGAGTCAGTATCTGGAGCAAAGTCACTTTACTATCCCCGAATGCTTCCAGATCCCTTTAAAGCCGATAGACGGTCCAGCGATGGACATCAAGAAGACCGTTTCGCTGTCTACTCCCCTCATCAACGGATTGCCTCCGTTACCTGTACTACCCTCGCTTTCTCAAACCCTGCCGAATAACGGAATCAAGCCTCACAAGAAGCGTGTATCTGCTGGGATGAAGATGGTGCGTGAGGAGATTGAGCGCTTTACGAAGAATTCGACCACCATCCTCACGGGCCTGAAGGAGTGTAATGTCAACATGGTTCCATCGTTTGTCGAAAGTGACGTAGGAGTGATCGTGTTCATTAATCGTAGCACAGCAAGAAGAAGCACTATGTCAGTATTGCACCGAAACTATAGTATTTGTACCATAATCTGTTTGGAGCAAACACACGTAGTATACATACTCGCCCTCGCTGTCGTCATAGTACTTGTGGACCATCGTGTACGTCTTCGCCACACGCAAATAGGACATGAGCATGCCCGGCTGGACGTACACGTCCGTCTTCAGCAATTCCTGCTTGCAGCGCTCCGAGTACATGTGGAACACCACGTTGCTCTCCTTGTCCTTGCAGCCGTGAGGCAGCGGCACGCTGAAGTTCGAAATCTCCAGGTAGAACAACTGAGATGATTCCGCGATGGAGTTCAGGTGAGACGACGTCATCAGATTGTGATTGATTGCCAGCGCGCAGCTTCCAGGCACCATGTATATCATGTTCACGAACAAGTCGTCGGCAATGCCCATCAGAATGTCCGTCTCGTACAACGATCGCAGCTTCGTGGCCTTCGTCACCTCGTCGATCACAATACTGCGATAGCTCCAAATCTACTCTTCACGTCTCCCCACAACCCTCACCGCCACCTTCTTCTGGAAAAACGCCCCGAGTTCGTCCATGTTGGAAATCACCCCGAATTCGTCCGTCCTGTCCTTCTTGTAGGTGATGTGCAGCACGATCGCCGTCTTCGGCACGGGGAATCGCTCATAATAGCGGTAGTAGTTGTAAGCGGCGATTCGGCTCGTGTCCGCCTCGTACAGATCCAGGTGAATCGAGCCCTCGTTCGCGTAACGGATCAGCGTGGGGATGGTCTAGTGGTTACAAAAAGGGGGGACCCCAACGAGCTCGCGGAAGCAGGTGAGTCCGGAAGGCAAGTCGTTCTTGTAGAACACGTCGAAGGCCTTCTGGGACGGGTAGAAGTGCTGGAGGATGGAGATGTACTCGTACGCGTCGGACATCGTGGACTCGGTGAAGAAGGGGAGGAAGACGCGAAGCATCTACGATGGAGGGAGTGAATCGGCCGTACGGATGGATATCGCATCGCGTGGTGTGCAAAATGAACGATGAAGTTCAAGGACGCGAATTGAGAGACCAAATCCATAGCATCGTCCGCGAGAAGCAGATAGCTGCCCACACCGCTCGTTTCGCTGCTCTCTCCCGCTTCCGGGTATTTGCCGTCCACCACGGCAAAGAAATTGGAACGAGGAACCTCTACGGGTGAAGACGCTGAAAAGGCAGTGCTCGAAATGACGGAAGCCAGCAATGATTTGTCCAGATGGTCACCAAAGAGAAGAACGCGAGACGATTCGCTGTCATAGCACACATTACGCAAAAACACCAAATCAAAGCCCTTGCCACTGTCGATGGTTCCGATGGACGACTCCTCGTTCCTACAGCCTAAGCGCGGAATGCCACACCCACGAGTACAGAGCGATCGGAACGGCACGTAGCGGCGATCTACTTGTTATTCCAGGATTCGAAATGTACTGGAGGTAATCCCCGAACAAAAACAAACGGCGATTCTCAATCTCGGTATGGCTATGGCTTACGACGGTACATGCATGCAATACAGTTGATTCTCTCGGAAGTCGTACGTTCGAATGAAGTAATTGGGATCGAGGACCACTTGTTCGTCTATTCCCTCATACCAGTGAATTCCGCCCTACCGATGGTATGTTCCTTCTTCACCATGGATTGCTTCAACACTCTATCACTCATACCGCAAAGCAGCAATCACGAGCGCAAGTACTCTTCCGCGGAGAGCACAACGGACAGCATTGAGACCAGCACCGCCGCAGTTACACAAATGGTATAACCCTTTACGTAAGGATTCATGGAGGGAAAGAATGGTCTGTCATGGGGAATGAGGTGGTGGGTTGTGGAATGGAAGTGGAGTGTGAAAAGGAAGAGAGAACAGTAATCCTCATTCCGTTGCAGTTCAGTCCAGCGATGCAACGCTATGAAGAATTGAATAAAGTGGGTGAGGGTACGGTGCATTGCAAGTGGTTTGAGGGAGTAGGAAGGTATGGAAACGTGTTTCAAGCGCGCGACACGATGACGGGTATGACGAACGATTTAAGTGATAATGGGATAGGTGAGATTGTCGCCCTGAAGAAGATCCGAATCAATGCCAAAGAGGAGGGATTCCCCAGCACGGCAATTCGGGAAATTGCCTTGTTGAAAGAATTTGATCACCCAAATATTGAAAAGTTGAGGGAGAGTTGTTTTCCTGACAGAGTAGACTCTATGACGTTATTCACACAGAGAACTTTGTAACACTGGTGTTTGAATACTTTGAGCAGGATTTGCACAAGTTGCTGGAACACGAGGGTCAGTTGGACAGTGTTCTCATCAAAGTAACGTTTTATGTTCACTGCCATGTGTAGTCCTTCATGTATCAACTCCTGCTTGGACTTCGCGAGTGTCATCGTTTCCGCATTCTTCACAGGTGAGTGAGGTGTTGGAGTAGTGATTTACAGAGATCTCAAGCCCCAAAATCTGCTCGTCACAAACAACGGCGAACTGAAGATTGGTGATTTTGGATTGGCTCGTCCTTCCGATATTCCCATCAAATCGTACACGAGTGAAGTGGTCACGCTATGGTACCGTTCTCCGGACATTCTCTTGGGCAATCATTGTTACAACACCAGCGTCGATATGTGGAGTTGCGGCTGCATTTTCGCGGGTATTCCTTCTCTTTGTTATTTATGTTTAGAAATGTTCAACGGATCGCCTCTCTTCCCTGGACAGGACGAAGAAGACGAGCGCGACGTCATCTTCAAGAAGTTGGGGACCCCCACCCTGGAAACGATGCCCAAGCTGAACACCTATCCGAAGTGGAATCCGGAGCAAGTGGTGTACCCGCCGATTGCATTGAAGGAGCTGGTGCCGCGAATGGACAATAAGGCGTTGGATTTGCTGTCTGTAGGAGGAGGAGGGGTGAGTGAGCGATAGAAGTTGCTGATGTACGACCCGGAGAAGAGGATTGACTGCCAGCAGGCGTTGAATCACCCGTATTTCGATGATATTGGTGAAGCATTGCATAGGAGTATGCAGTAGTGGTTGTGTGTTTGTTGTTAATGTACAGCAGTGATTACACTTCATTCCATGCTTTCCCTCCTCCTCTTCCTCCTCCTATCTCTAGGAATGGTAGGAAATTGTGGTAACTCACGCTCACCCTCGTAGGGGAACTATGTGGAGATGAGAGCCGTTACACGCAACAGTGTTGGCATTCTCACCGACGCGCAGTTTGAAACCTATGTCGTCAATCGGACCCGAGATTACGACATGGTATTGCTGTTTTCATACACCCAGGACCGAACGGTCTGTCCCACGTGCATGTATGGATTGAATTGTGTGTATGAAACACAGAAAGACGAACGACGCCTTCGTGAAAACCTCCCATCGGTGGAAGGAGTTGCGAGTGGATTCTCCCAAGCTCATTTTCTCCGTCATCTCTGTGGATGAAGAATCTCAACTCGCTGACGTGTTCGGGATTGAGTCCATTCCCGCTCTCGTGTATCTTCCCGAAAGTCATTCGGTGGAAGCCGTTTCTGTTTGGTCTATCGGTGAGGCCTAGTTTTCCGAGGAAGAACGCGAGATGCGCGTTTTTGAGGTGGACA
>JANPWJ010000946.1:0-28736 GCA_027406325.1 Blastocystis sp. subtype 2
ATGAGACAGACTGTCGCTGTCGGTATCATCAAGAGCACTGTCCGTGCCAAGTAAATCGGGAGAGTCGTTGTGTTTGTTGCACATTCCTATGTTGTCCTTCGTGATCCTTGTGCTGCTGGCATGTAGAGGACTCGGCTTGCAGTACATCGATCTCCTGCACAGATCCGTCGACACGGAGAGCTTCATCTCAAACTGGACCCTGTCTTCTGCATCGTCGGCCGACGATTCCCCTTTTGACCACGTGGAGCTGCCCGTTGAGATGTATTCCTCGTGTAAACTCTAGTTCTCCTTCCTTTTCTACAACCACCGCCAAAACCACATCTGGATCAGTCCCAATGGAATGGTCTCGCTTGCTTCAGGTGTTCCATGCGACTGCTGCTTCAACGGAGCCGGGTGTGATGCCCACACGCAGCACTATCAAGCCCTGTTTGCTCCCTATTTGGCAGATTTGGTAGACAGCGCTTCTGGCATGGTTATTTGTAGAATCCACTGCACAGGGAGGATTCGGGAATTCTGTATGGGTTGACGGAAGATCGAGCGGTCGTAAAGTGGGAGTGCGTTCCTGCATACGGAAAGCCTTCGGAACCCCTCTCCTTCCAACTTGTTCTGAATCGTGACGGAAGTGCGGAATTCGTGTACAAGAAGGTGCATCTTCATGGCTTTGTTCATCGTAGGTCGCAATCCCACTTCCGGAAACGTCGTACTCGAGAGGGTTCATTGGCGTCCGTCCCTTCTACAGCAGGAACTTCACAAGTCGCAGTCCCATAGGGAGCAGCAATGTGCTTTCCTGGTTCGGTTTGGGCTTCGTTGTCATGGATAGGAATACGCCGCTTCCCGGTAACTACCTTTCTCCGCAGCACTTGGCAGTACTCAAGGAAAGAATGGAAAACGTCTCCTATTCCGATTTGAAGAATCAGAGCTATCTCTACAACGCAACCATCCTGTTCTGTCTTGTCCCAACGGAAATGTGCGTTTACCCCTTTCGTGTTGGATACGGAGGCAAGTAGTGCGTATTCGCAGTGATCCCTAGAAACCACTATCTCCATTGCATATAGTGTTCTCGCATGTGGCAACAACACCAACGTTCGGTTTGTGTGTGCGTTCAGTGGGACCAACCTGACATCGCCCGGTGTTCTGAATGAAGCGTCGAAGGTGATCGAGTGCGTCAAACCCGCATTCTCGCCATCGAATAACACCATTTCTGTATCATTACTGTTCAATCACTCCCTCTCGATCATGCGTAGCATTTCCTCCGTATTCCACGAGGACTGGAACCCGATTCCGCTGTCAATTCCTCTCCTTCTCGAAGTGGACTCCGTTCCTTCGCTCCCTACTCAATGTGGATTGAACGACGAGGTTTGCTCGAATTGTGGCACGTGCTCGGCGCTGAACTCTCCAGACTCAACAAAGTGCTACGGCGACGACAGCGTCCTCTTCGGCACAGCGGCTGATGATTGTCCCATCGGCACCGTGATGGACCGAGAAGGTTCCTGTTGCCCTCTCTCCCAGCACGACTGCCGAGGAGTCTGCAACGGATCCTTCCGGGAAGCGTTGGACGCGACGGGCTCGTATTCCGTGTGTTGTGACGCGAATGTGAAAGTTGGGGGTGTGGGGGTGACACGTAGTTGATCGATTGCGCCAACCACTGTGAGGGGAGGGCGTTGCTGGACTTGTGCGGAGTGTGCAGTGGCGGAGTCACAGGTCGATGCCGCATCGGGCGATGATCTGTAGGTCACGAGCCCAATAGCGACATGGACTGCAAGGGCGTGTGTTTCGGAAACTACACGGGCCAGTGCGACATTCTTATGAAGAGCGACAATTCCACTTTTTGGGTCGATTTTGGTTTTGACCCTTCGGAACAAATCGCGAGTTCCGACGTGGTGATTCACAATGAGAGTACGTCCACCTTATTCCAATTCCATGTAGGTCCCTTTTCAGGCCGGCTGTCCGAGTACACGCTAATCAACAATGCGATCCCGCCAACCGTCCAATACGAGTTTTTCCACCTCCAAAACGGCACGTTGGTTTCCACACTGCCTGAAAACCTGGTGTTTTATGGCAACGACACGGTGGTGGTGCGTCTGACAAGCAGTGTGGAGAAGCTGATCCTGTACTCCAACCAGTATCTCTACAGTCACATGTCCCGCCACCTATCGGTGAAACTCCCATGTGGGCGTAACGCGTAGTTCGTGTTCGTGTCGATGAGCAAAGGAAACGCGACGCAGTTCGCGACGGCGACGGTGAATGTGACGATGCTGTTTCGGATGCGCGACTGTTGGCGAGCGCAGAAGGTGAAGCAATGCAACTTGCTGCCGCAGTGCTATGGGTGTCTGGTGCAGGCGTCGTCCATCTATGACATGAACTATTATCTGAAGCTGTTCGGTGTGGCGGAGGAGCGTGCGCCCTTCGTGTTCGTGGACGCCGTGGCGCCGCACTACTTCACGTGCGTGAACGGGGACGAGGCGAGTGCGTGTGGGAGCGTGTTGGCGGCGGTGGCGAAGGACTACCACCCCCTCACGAAACAGTCGCTGAAGGAGGCGTTCGTGTCGCCGTTTGGCGTGCTGTTTGTGCTGTTCGCTGTCGCCATGATCGCCATCGAGGCGTGGGACGCGTCGAAGGTGCTGAGGGCGAAGGCGGTGGAGAAGGAGTTGTGGGAACTGTACCAAACCGACCAGTCGCAGTACGCGTCCATTATGCGGAGCATGAGAGAAGAGGAGGAAGTGTAATCTGGTGTGTTTGTTGAAGCCCCAATACTCTCTTATCTACCTGTCAAAGAAGAACCACATGCTTGTGAAAGAAACAGAAATCAACTATGGGTCCGCTCGTGTCGCTTCAACTCCGACACGGAAATGAACGTCTTGTTACACCCCTCCACCTTGCACGCATACCGCCTCTCATGTGTGTGTGCGCGACAAATGTGCAGCTGCAAATCCCCCTTCCGCGCGAACGACTTCGTGCAACTACGCTTCACACACCTCACCCTTCCCCACCCCGCCTCCGGACACGCGAAACGACGCTGCGCCTGGTGCTTGTTCTTCGTGTGGAGCATCAGACCCTGACATGACACCACGCACACGCACTCACCTCCTTCGTCTTGAACACCTTCATCTCCTTGCACAGCGAACACACGTACTTGTTCTCCTGGTTCTGGTGACTCAACTGGTGCTTGTGCAGCCCCGACGCCGTCAAAAACGTGCGCTCGCACCCCGCCACCGGACACTTGAACACCTTCTTGCGGTCTGCTGTTCGTTATCTCACATTCCCACTCCCACTTCGGTGTGTCAGGCGGTGCTGGATCAGGTTGCGCTGCGACCGAAACTCCTTCCCGCAGTTGGGCTCGTAGCACTTGAACACCAACTCCACCTTGTCGTGCAGAGGCTCGGGCTCGCCGCTCGGACCGATCGCAGGCATCACGGGCGGGTTGGGCGACTGGTGCAGCGCGCGCATCACCGCCTCCACGAACGCGAGCGTGATGTCCACGTTTTCGTTCTATTCTTCATTCTGGGTTTCACCGCGAACGTTTAGCAACAACAGGAACGACGCCAACTCGCGCGCACGCCCGTGACTCACGCAGCTGTACAGAAACGCCTGCTTTTCTGAACGTCACACGCCTCCCCCAGCTCCACCTCTTTTCGACAGCACGGGCTCCAACCCGTACTTCCGAAACCGCCCACTGTACTCCGCCACGTCGTGCTCGTGACGCTTGCGGTCCTCCCGCGACAGCTCCTCGTACTTCTGCTTCTCCTCGGGCGAGAGCCGCTTCCACTGCTCCGCCGCGTTCTGAATGCTCTCCTGCGTCTGCGGCGGGCCGCGACTGCGTTCGTCGAAGTACTCCTGGGAAAAGTAGTTGTACGCGCTGCGCACGCGCTTCGGGGGCTGCAGGATGCTGCCGGCGGGGGCGGGGGACTGGGGGTGAGGGATGGGAGAAGGAACGACTGTGTCGGTGGGGGGAGTGGAGGAGAAGGAATCATTGCGGGAGGGTTGGGAAGGGAACTCGGAGCATGGGGGAATCTGCTGCGCGGCCGACCCGTCGTTCATGAAATAGGAACCGTCCAGAGGCGGCATGCAGTCGGGAGGAGGATTCGATGGAAGCGACTTGTCAGCGACCTGGCCATAGGACTGCGGCTTTACCACGTTCACGATCTGTGTATTGTACTGCATCGACGGCTGGTTCTCAGCTACGCGTGAAGCACGCATTCAGAGCCAACCGTCGAACTCCTTGATGGCTTGCATCCCAGAAGAACGGTGCTGCATCGGGAAGGTGATCGCCGCTTGCTGCGGAGGCAGCTGAGAATACACATACCCGTACGTGCCTTGCACAGGATAATCCACCGGTTGTGCTCGCTTTTCCTATTTGGTCAATTTGGCACCACTGCTCGACTGGATTCACCGAGGAGGTATCGATTTGAATGGGATGCTCCGGTTCATTCTGGGAAACGGCCGCGGAATGGATACCGTACGCAACGGGATTTGTGAAGAAGGAAGAGTTCCCGTAGTCGTCGTTTCTGGCAATGCCTTCGTTATATGACACGGCATCATCTGCATATCACTTTGCTTGCTATGTACGTACTGTCCATCGTGGCCGAAACGCCAACTGTGGGAAACGAGATGGACACGGCAGCAGCATTCGGCTCTGTTCGGTAATCAACGATATTCGCTCATCTTCCTACGCTGGTTCTGGTCATTCATCTCGCAGCGACTTGCTTGGAATCCAGATTACAAATAACTGTATCTCCAAAGATGAGCGACTCTTCTCTATTCCACACTCTCGTTGGAATAAGGGAAGTCAATGACAAGGAGTTCAGGATGGTGGCGCTTATGGACATCCCGAAGGGTCTGCCCGATCTGATTTTCTTATCGCTAGACTCGATCATTTGCTGCTCGTATCCGGTGGTGATTGCCCCCACTGCGTCTCACATTCCGTTCATCTGCTCCTACTGCTACAAACGATTCACCAAGCTATCGAGGTGTTCCAAGTGCCGGATTGTGCGCTACTGCTCAAAGGAGTGCCAAAAGGCGGATTGGTGTGTTTCTCGCTGGCGCATTGAGGCGTAGGAAGTTCCACAAATCCGAGTGCGAGCTCTATTCGACCCTTTCTGCAACCGAGAATGCCACTGTCGAATTCGCGTCACGCACTGATTCGTAGCCTAGCGATCTGATCACGCTGGAGATGATGATGATTCGGATGATTATCGGCCACAAAGGCAGTAATGTGATTCAGGACTTCTCATTACTCCCCGTCGCAGCCAACCACAAACTCTATCTCCGTCCCACAACAGCAAACGACATGAACCTCGGATTCCAGAACTGTTGGACTCCTCGCTCCCGCTGATGTCTAGATGATTGTTGCCTCCAGCAGATACGACAGGCCGATCTGTTCCACCGAGTCGCTTCGCTGTCGATGGGTCACCTGTAGTACATGCAGGTCGTTCTCCCCGACTTAGCAACCCGGGTCAAGCCGACAATCATGCGGTTCTTCTTCGGATACAAATGCTTCTCCATCCCCGTTCGTGTGAACGGACAGCACATTGCCGACGGTGGAGCGAATGGGACATGATCATCATTAGCCGTGTACCCGCCCATGTGCCTCATCGAGCCGAGTGAAACGCCCAACACGACGTGCCATTTCAGCAACCAGCTCCAGGTGCTGCTGGCGTCGCGCGACATAGAACGGGGAGAGCTTTTGACGGTTCCGGATTCGCCGTCTGCTGAAGCGTAGTTCTCTTTCGTCCCGAGTTCACTTCCTATCCTTTATAAACGAAAGTGTTGTTTGCTGTTGCAGCGTCATACGCAGATTGTACATGGATCGCTGCATGACACCGCCTGACATCAATGCAAAGGTTCTGTCTTTGTTGTTGTTTTATTCTAGAACTATTCCCCAGATATGATGGGGTTGAAGTGTAAGAATGGCCATCCCGTTCCGATTTCCTTCTCTGCCATTTCATCAGCGTCTTCTCGTGTGCTTTCCATTCAACAATCACAACTAGATAGCGAGAAGTGTCACACGTGCGGAGAAGAAGTGCCCATTCCGTTCCTTCAACATACCGAGCATGGCTTCGTGTTCAACCCGTCCCTTTCCGATTTTGAGTTTGGGTTTGTTTTGTCTCTTCATGTAGATGTCTTTTGAAGAAGAAATCCTACGTGGAAGCCGTGGAGGAAATGGAGGTTTTCTTCGCCTTGCATCGTGACCTGTAGAAGGTGTATGACAGCGACAACTACATTCTCTACCTGTGCTACCTGCGTTGCAGGAACTACTACCTCAATGCTCTGCATTTCGTGCAAGCCATTCCCTTTTGCTACCAGGTGGTGAACTATATTAAGGCATATCAGCCCGATAATGTTCAGCAGTTGCAAAACGAAGTAGGGCGCGTGTGCCGCGGATTCCGTGTAGAGCATTATTCTCGCCGATACACTGATGCGGTGCGGCTCCATTCACGATGCTATCAGCGTGCTGGACGATGCAATTGAACTGTGCGTCTTCATTCTGCTGATCACGACTAGGATGAAGAAGCACAGATGCTTTAGCCCCGAGGAGATTGCGAAGGTGTTGGGTCTGAAGAAGAAGTGGGATGCGAGCGCGATGATGCAGTCCTACGTCAATACCTACTGACACGCTGTTTGTTCAACAAAACTCGCTTAGCCCTACATCAATACCTACTGACACGCTGTTTGTTCAACAAAACTCGCTTAGCCCTACATCAATACATACTGACACGCTGTTTGTTCAATAAAACTCGCTTTAGAACAACTGGAACAACATCGAGTCGATCCGCTTGACCACGCCCAGCACCTCCTTCGCCGTTCTGTGAATGCAGTCCGCAATCTCGTTCTGCTCAGGCGACGACAGCTGCAGATACCGGCGAATCACCCCCATGTCCAGCACCTTCTTCTCTCTCGGATACCGCAGCGGCGCATCGGGACAGTACTTCCTTCGCATCAGCAATGCCTCTCAACCCAACCTGAAATTCATCGGATTTAACGCAGCGTTCTGCGGCAGCTTCTCCACGAGACGCTTCTGCAGCAGCATCAACACCGAGTAGTCTTCGTACGTGATGGGGGACAGCACACCAATTTCGCCCTCACGCGTCGCCATCACCACGCCGTGCACGACGGAACTCTCCCCGGAGGCCGTCGTGTAGTTCAGTCGGATCTGACTCAGCGACGACACGGCCGCCGCGAGGTGGAAATCGCCCTGTTTCTGCAGTCGGGTTTCTACACGTCAATTCTCCCTCCCACACCCACGATGACTCGCGACGGTGAACACGGCAAGATTTCCCGCCTCGTCCGTCTTCACCAGCGCGATCTGCCTCTCTGCGATGACGAAGCCCGTGTGCAGCACGTGCGACGGGTCGCGGTCCTCGCGGAACAGACGGAAGCCGTCTCGCTGCCCCTCACACCACTCACACACACCTACCGTCCACTGCAGGAAACTCAGTCCATTGTACAGGTCGCCCACAATCACGAAGTCGTTCGCCACCGTCAGCGAGGTCACGTACCCGCGCGTACCGTACTGATGCACCAGCTCCTGTCGCTGCGCCGTATTCACCATGCTGATCTGCGCGCCGCTCGTCATGATGCCCAGACGCGCCGACTTCGCCAGCACCAGGAACCGCTCCGACTCGCGCACCATCACGTCCATCGCCATGATCACGCTGTCGCAGTTCAGTGCCCACGCCGTCGTCAGGCGCTGCGGCTGCTGCTGGAGCGTGAAGTCCAGAGACAGCGCCAACAGCCGGCCGGAACACGCGTCGTAGTCGGTGGTGGAGGAGGTGATCACCGTGCCCACGAAAAGGAGGGGGAGTGGGGGGGAGTTGGGAGAGAGCGCGAGCTGGTTGGAGAAGCGCATGCACGTGACTTGCTCGTTTGGCGGGAGATCCAGGCTACGGGTCAAAAGGGTGGGATGCCCCTACAACGCAACGATCTGACTGCCATTGCGCAACAGCTGAATCATCGCACGCTCTCGGATCGGTTTCGGCACTACGATGAAACTCCCTCCCTCTCGCCTACAGGACTGTTCATGCTTGTAGTAGTGGTCGTCGTAGATGCCGCAGGGCTCGTCGGGCACGACGCCGCCACCGTAGCTCAGACACACGGCGAGGTACTCATCGTCGTCGTCCTCGTCGCGCACCACGTACTCCATGTGCGTCACGTTGCCCTGATAGGGCACCACGCTCTCCTTCAGCGTGCAGTGGCTGGTGACGTCGCAGCCGGCGAGCAGTGAAGGGAACTGCACGATGGCCATCTCCTCGCCGTTGAGACCGTTCTGCATCAGAATCAGACCCTGGGGCAACACGGGCGTGTCGAAGGAGCAGAAGCTGACGATGGGTGGCGTGTTGCACTCCGATAATCCCCCCTATTTCTGACATGCGGTGAGTGAGAGTACGATTCGGAAAGTTTGCGCCACCCCCCTGAGGGAGGTGATGAGGAGTGGCGGCGTGGACGCCACAGCCACGCAGTCGTAGCCAGCGATGTTGGAGAGCGTGAAGAGCGAGTGATGGGTGGTGATGACGGCGCCGCAGCTGGCGTCCAGACGCACGAACGACGAGGTGTGTTGTTGCTGGTGGTAGAGAAGGAGCTGTCCGTCGTTCACGACACACTACGCCTCAGAGGGGCCACAACACACCTACGACGAGGACCACATCGCACAGCTCGGGGTGGTGGGTCGGACCCACGGGGAAGCACACCAGTTCCGTCACGTAGTGGGTGTGGTCGGAGGCGAGTTGGAAGTCAGAGGGTTGGAGCACCGTGTTGCCGAGATGCACCTGCGTGAAGGAAAAGAGAGGAGTCTTCATGGAATCGAACTCGAAGCACTACGCTCGTCACACCACGCCCACGCGCCACCTGAACGGAGTCGTCGCGGAAGGCAACGAACACCGCCGTCATCCACGCCTCCTCCTCCTCCATCGCCTCGTATGTTTCCGCCTCACACGTCTCCTCCGGCTCCTTGAACACGTCCTCTTCGTTCTCCAGCGTCAGCGACTCGATGGCGCGAGCCGGCGGCTGCGTGGTCTCCGCGTAGCGCACCTCGTCCTCCTCGTTCAGCGTCTCGTCGAGCGGGAGTGTTGCCGACACAGTGGGGGTGGTGAAGCGTCGGCAGTGGAGAGCGGAGAGCGAGGTGATCGGGTTTTCCTAGGAGTGAGTTGGTGCGCACCAGAGTGACGGTGAAGACGTCGACCACTGTGGCTTGAAAGTGCTGTGAAGCATCGGGAACGATTTGAATGAGTTCGTTGTGACTGGTGTACACGAGAACGCCTTGCGACGTGATGACGCCACGACTACACGGTGAATGCCTCCACACACGCCCACATGATGCGCGAGTCGTTGAACGCGATGTCCTGCACGGTTTCGATGCGCACCGCTACCTGGTTGTTCTGACACACCATCACACCGCGATCGCACACCTGCACCAACACTGCGCCCGACAGCCCCCACGGCTCGCCGCTCGTCAGACTCACGTCGATCGTCCCCGCACCCAGCACCAGCGGCGCGTTCTCGTTCACGAACACCAGCTCGCCCTCGTTCACCGCGTACACCGTGGTGGTTTCACCATCGCTCATTACGATGAAACTCTGCGTTTCGTTCACGTGCACGCAGCGCAGGAAGGAGTGGTTGAGTGTTAATGTGATCGGGAAGCCCGCGTTGTTCTCCAGCGACAAGTTCTGTTGGAGACGGGTGACGAAATTCGCCCCGATTTCTGGAGTGGGTGAGGGACGCGCGTATCCGCAAGAGTACATGAGATACGACTCGTCCACACGGTGGTTCTCCTTGTCGGTGATGGAGCGGCAGTTATTGGGGCTGCTTTGGCAGTGAAGTTCATCGACCACAATTGCGTCCCGGAGGTCAACAAGATAGCTCGTGGCAGATATACTTCCAGCGAACAGAAGAGGAACGCCATTTGCGGAGAGTGCGACGCCGCATTGACAATCCGCGGGAATTGTCTTGACCTTCGTCAGAGTGGCTCCGTTGAAGAGATGATGTTCCGTCTGAATGTCGCACCTCGTGATCTCTCCGTTTCCGCGAAGAAGGAAGTACTCGCTTGATGAATAAGGAACCACTGTACAGTTGTCCAAGAGAAGGTCAAAGCCGTTTCGCGTCACACTCCTCGCATTTGCGAACACGGAGTTCGGGAAATAGAACGCGCGCTCCTTCACGTACTGCTCGCCAAACGAGTTGAGCACCAGCACATGCGGAACTTGGGAGACAAATGTGAACAGGATATGAGAGGAAACAACGAAGAAGGCTTGGTTGGACGTGCTCAGCGGCTCGATGGCAGTGCAGTCGTACGGAAGGCCGTGGTAGCGGAAGATGATCTCCGTTTGCTTCACTGCCGGAGTTATCGTCACGATGAACAGCGACGTGTTGCTCCCGCTGTAGCCAGCCGTTCCCGACCACGTCGGCGTGTTCTCCTAGCCATCACGCAATCGACGCACTGCGTACGCACAGAACGGCGAAGGAGGGGAGGATGCTGTTGTGAAGGAATTGGAAGTCCTTAATCTCTCCCACCATCTCCAGCTGCGATTTGTAGGCGACGAAGTGCTCGCCCAGCCCCTTCGACGTGATGTTGATAATGACGAATGTGTAGTGATTCAGCAGGACGCACACGCACTGGAAAGAGGGATCCACGCGGACCAGGCCCTGGTTCTGGACGAACGCGTTATCTCCGAATTCAATTTCGTTCCCAGAACCTACCATTCACAATTCCCTTCACTCCTACTGTCAATCGTCACCACCGCTTCCTTATGGAAGTCGTAGCACTCGATGTTGTACAGCTCCTCGCTCTGGGTATCGAATGCAACAACAGAAACGTAGAATCCCTTGAAACTCATGATAAGCGCGTCCCGACGTCCCGTCGCTGAATAGGGAGAAACCTGCTTCAGCGGAATCGGAGCGATGCTCAGAATTTCTCCAGCAAAGGGGAATTCGCACACGACTCGGAGATGATACTCATTCTTCGTTGCATCCGTCTCCTCTCCCGAATCTGAGACTGTCCTCACGACTCTGTACACGACCATCGTATCCGAAGAGCAGGTGATGATGTTCTCCTCCGAATCGTTACAGAAATAGGCCTTGCAGCACAGCTTCGCTCCGACAGCCCTTTGTAACTCTTTGTATAGGAAATACATGCTTCCTGAGTGAAAGAGTGATACGTATCGAGTTGCTTTGAAAGTGGGGGTATGTGGGGTGGTGCAATTGCAATGCAGAAGGAGTGTGGAGAGCGTGTATTCGGAGAGGAGCGCGTTTGCGGGAAGAAGCGGTGATTCCTGGTCTAGAGTCCATTCTGCTGGTTCCAAGGATAGTGTATCTCCTCTTCTCACAGTGCCCATCGCAAGAAACCCTTTTCCTGCCAATACAACCGGAATCAAGCATTTCCTGTATAATCTGTGATGAGAGGATACACGATTTGAAAATGCACCCATCTGACGGAAGAAGAAAGAAACAAGAAGGACATGTGTGAAGAAAGAGAGGAAATTGAAGGATTATACACACAAAGACTGTTACAACTGCGGAGCGGGCTGCGCGCTACTCTGCATCTCTTTCCACATCCCTAACCATTGTTCGCACATTTCGTTTGTTCTATTGTGTTAGCCACAAGCAGGACCACACTACGAGTGAATCGATTCGGAGAGATGGTCGAGATTGCCCAAAATCGCCTTCAGGTTGGTGTTGATCGCTGCGATGGCAGCGTTGCAGTCCTGAAGCGTCTTCATTTCCTGGTCGCTGCTTCGATTCGCGTCCTCTTCCTCCATGAGAAATGAAATGGGAGTGCGCCAAACAAACACGCCAAACACACTAAATCGATAACGGAGACGCCTAATATCGGCTCGCCTTCTTCTGCTTCTTCTTTCCTCTCTTCTCTCTTCCTCGCATGGCGTTCGGATTCTTCCTCCCAAACCCGACCACAATCTGGTCCTACTCCTCACCCCTCTCCCCCTCACCCACCAGCACGTCCTGCTGACTCCGACTCTTGCTGTTCTCCAGACCCAGACTCTCAGCGCCCACGTCGCCAAACAAACAGCCCTCCTTGCTCGCCTTCGACATCTTCTGAATGCGCTGCTTCCACTTGCCCTGCTTCAGCTGGTCCTCGCACAGCAGCAAGTCCGCGTTCTTGCCGATCGAGTACTACAGTGAAACAGAGCGACAGCGACCCACCTTGGTGCCGCGAAGACTCTTGGACTGGAACGCCATGCCCACGCGGACGATACCACCTCTCATCACCATCACGGGCACACGCGTGAGCGACGCGTGACCGCAGTCGGGACAGAAGAGCTTGGTGTCGTCGTTGCAGATGCTAGAGGTGATGAGGCGACGCGAGGACTACGAGAAGCAGTCGCGACAGCGCCGCGTGTACACGCGGAGCTGCGTGATGCGCTTGTTGTCGTAGGAGAGCACGCGGAGGTTCATTTGGAGGAGGACGTTCTGCATCGAGTAGTCGCCCGTGCAGCACGCCACGCAGTGTGACAGGTCCTCCGCCTCCTCCTCGCTCGTGGTGGTCTGCTGGTTGGTGAAGAAAGACGAGAGCGAGGTGGAATCGATCCACTCGCCGCCGTCGTCGTCCTCGCAGTTGCCCACCAGCGTGCTGCTGCTGTGAATGTGGCTCCCCGTGTCCTTCGTCGGCTCCATCTCCTTCTCTTCTTCTTCGCTCGTCTCCTCCTTCACCTCTTCTTCTTCGCTCTCCTCGCTCTCCTCGCTCACCTCTTCCACTGGCACCTCCACCTTCTTCGGAACGGTAAAGATCGCCTTCAGGTCCACATCCGAGGCGGGCTTCTCTTGCGGGGCGCCCAGAGCAGGGAAGCGGTCGTCTCCCGCGAACAGTGTGGGTGTGGCTTTCACGACGTTCCAGCGCTTCGGAGGAGCGGCGGGAGCGGATTGCGGAATGGGAGCAGACGCTTCCGATTCGGCTTTGGGAGCGGGTTCTGGCTTCTCCTCTTCCTCTCTCTCGTGATCGCCTGGATGGCGGAAGATGCACTGATTGCCGTAGTGACATCCCTCGGGAGTGCTAAAGAAGCGGCACGGCTCCGACGAGACGTTTACGCCGATGATTCTCTTCTCGCTCACGTCAACGAGACGCTTTCTCTACGAGTAAGAAGCACAGCGCCACGCCACACGTCCAAGAGAGGAGCCACGTTCACGTCCTTCAGTCCTCCGATCTCCTTTTGCAAATCGTACGTCAACGCCATCACGAGCAAATCGGTCTGTGCCAAACGCGAGAAATCGCCAGTTGCCTTGGCGAAAGATTCAACTAGTTCGTCATCAAAATGCACTGGAAACGTACTGGCGCGAATTGCCTCGGCAGAAGGGTGACGGATCACGATTTCAAAGGGGAAGCGCTGAAGAAGACCTCTTGCCTGCTTATCGCGCACCTCGCGCATCACCTCTTCGATGGAGTAGTACGTCTATAGCTGACGAGAGTGCGGCGCGATTACCTCCGCACTGTTCGTTATGGATGCGTTGTGGATGAACACACCCGAATCGAGAACAAGAGCCTTATACTTGCTTCCTTGCATGATTCTTCTTTGCGACGCAACCAACTGATCGGGTTTTCTCCCGTTCTCTCTCCTCCCCTGCACATCGCACAATCACTCGTGGGAGCTTGTCGAACAAACAGGAGAACAGTATAGTACAAACCGAAACCCACTCTACTCATAGTCATCCTCTCCGTAGGGAGAGCGCTTCTTCTTATTCCGCTTCGTCTTGTGCGTGGTCGCACTGTCCACGGAGCTACGAGTCACCACGCATTCCCTTCATTACCCCACAGAGCGGTTGTCGTCGTCCATGGGCAGGTTCATCGCGGGCGAGGCGTGCGAGGAGAGGGAGAAAATGCGGTCGTCGCGTGTCACCACCGTTCTCCGCGGCATGGACGGCAGTCTACGCATAACGATTCGGAACAACGCAGACCGCTCGTTGAAATTGTCAAACCCGCGGACGATGTTCCACACGGGGCATTCGTCCTGCAAGTACTGCGTTTCCAACGCAAAGATCTGGTTCTCCAGCTTGTTCAGCGTGTCGTTCAGACTGCTAGTCCATCAGCCCCCATACGCCCACTGTCCACTTTGTCTCCGCCACCAGCATTTTCAGCTGGTCCTTGTCCGATTCGTACCCCTTTTCTTCCATGCTGTACTCGATTCTGGTCCCTTGACAGTCTCTTTCCTATTCTGTGTTTCCATTGATGGGTATGAATCGATTCAATTCAAGGGTGTAGTGATTGCACTCTTTGATATCGGATTGCGAACCCATAATGGACACTTTCAGTCTTTCCTCAAATAGCCTGAGGAGACAAGAATAGGGTTAAGACTGTACTCGTACAGGATCATTTCTATAGTACATTCTTTCTTTTTGTCTTTTCAAAAAGAGTACACGTGAAAACTTTGATGATTTGGAATCGCCCTTGAGCTGTAATTGGGAGGAGAGTAGCATGATGGCTTTCGCCGTTGTTGCTACAGCGAAGAACGTCGGCAGTGTTAATCCAAACTGCTTGAGGTTCAAGGGCATTATGAAAAGTTTCTCTAAACGAATCACTGAGGATATACCGCGAGCACGCACAATGATAGACAGCGCTCCCATCGACGAAACATCGCTCTCGTTGAGCTCGTCCACGCGCAGCTCGGAGATCATTTCGTAAGACGCTCGCCTCGTCTCCTCTCCAGAATCTCCGACGAGCCGAGCGAGCCCTCCCTCCCGTGGTACAAACGGCTGTTCCACAGGCAACACACTGCAGCCGAAACAACCGAAGAGAACGAGTCGGATGATCCCGCTGAGGGCGATTCCGTGGTCCTCGAGGTGAAAAACATTCACAAAACCTATCTTCTGGGTCTCGGTTTCGTAGTGGAGCGCGCAATCACGTGTAGAAGGAGTGCCCGCCATTCGCGGCATTGACCTGTGCGTGAATCGAGGAGAATTCGTGATCATTGTGGGGAAGTCGGGCTCCGGAAAGAGCTCCCTTCTGAATATCCTGGGCACCGTTGACTCTCCCACGCGTGGCGAAATGAGCATTGGAGGCTACGGATTCAACGACAAGGTGAGCGACAAGGAGGTGTCCGAAATCCGTCTGCACGCGATCGGCTTCGTGTTCCAGACCTTCAACCTCATTCCCGGAATGACGGCTGCGGAGAACGTCGAGTTGCCCCTCCTTCTCCTGGTAGGGACATGCTGTTGCGTTGAGCCTAGGGCGAGCTGTCGCGCGCGCAGAGGAAGCAGGCGGTGCAGGAATTGCTGCAGCGCGTGGGAATGACAAACCGAGGAGACCACTACCCGTCGCAGTTGAGTGGAGGAGAGCAGCAGAGGATCTCGATCGCGAGAGGCCTCGCCAACACGTAGGGCAGCGGTCGTTCCTGATATTGAGAGTCCAGACATGCTGCTGTTAGACGAGCCGACGGGGGACCTGGATACGCTGAACACAATACGCATCATGAACCTGCTTGTCGAGTTGAACAACATGGGGACGACGCTGAGTAAGAACAAAGCGAACCGTCCACGCATAGTCATGGTGACGCACGATATGCAGCTCCCCAGCATTGCCAGACGCGTCGTCGTCGTGAGCGACGGCAAGGTGAAGGATGTCATCGAGAACAGCGAGGAGCAGCGCTTCCGGGCACTGCAGCAACTCAACGAGGGCATTGAGGACTTGACGGTGTTTGAGTCCGGCAGCAGCTCGGTCGACTCGAGGATGCACTGCGTTACAACGGGCGTGCGACATCCGAGCGACTATGACAGAGTCCACGTGCTGGAAACGAGGGAAGACTCGTTTGGCTACGGACAATTTGTATTGGACAGCACACAGGAAGAGAGTGCCGAATCGAATATGTGCCCTGTTTCTTAGAAAGAACTTGACAATGCACGTGCTGTGGCTGATCGACGTTCTGCTTATCGTGTACCTATCGCTGTATCTCATAGTGGAGTGGAACGTAAACGCTGTCGTCCCCACTCCCTACATGGACGAGGTGTTCCATTATCCGATGACGGTGCACTACTTTCATGGTAGTCATTCAGCGGAATCGGTTGATTCGTTAGGAAATGTCACCTACTGGGATCCGAAGATCACCACATTTCCGGGTCTCTACATTGTTGGTGGTCTGTAGAAAGCAGAGTAGGAAGCTCATCCGTAGATATTGCAGGGCGCGTCATGCGGTCTTGACGCTCTTCCACATATCTGCAGAAAACACGTGCAGTCTAGCGTCGCTGAGGTGGATGAACTTGCTGCTGTTCATCGCGACGGGCTGCGCCGTGTTCGTCATTCTGGAGCGACTGAATCCAGTAAATGTACTTCCGCTTCCTACCGACTGATGCGTAGAAAAAGGAAAAGTCGTTCCTGTGGATGCTGCACATCATGTCCATTCCCACGATCCTCTTTCCCTATTTCCTGTACTATACGGACGGACTGTCCCTCTTCTACGCAGCGACATCGATTGCCTGCTCCCTTCTGAGTGATCGAGGATACCGTTTTGGCTACGTGCTCCTGAGCGCGCTCTTCACATTCCTGGCGATCACCGTGCGTCAAACCAACATCATCCTCACGGTGCTGAATCCGGCTGTCATTCTCATGCTGCGAGTGCGTACTATCATCCTCGATCATGCGTAGTACGGCCTGCTGCAGCGATCCGAGAAGCACCAGTCCTTGGGGACGCAGGTGATTCACCTGTTCACCATGATGGTTTCCGAAGTGCGTCTTTTCCCGCGCTTTGACGCGTAGTTCCAATTCGTCATCCGACTCGCGATTCCGTACCTGGTTCCCTTCGTGCTGTTCATCGCGTTCTTTGTGATGAACGGCTTCTCGGTCGTGCTCGGAGACAAGGAGCATCATCAGATGAGTCTCCACCTCATGCAGCTGTGCTACTTTTCCGTGTTCTACTGCATCAACTACGTCGACGAGATCGTTCTGAAGGCCTACTGCTCGTTCCGCGGACTGCGATACAGTTCTTTCAAAGAGCGAAGACCCGTTTATATCCGTTTTCTGCTGTGCACGCTGTTCGCTCTTTAGTGCGATTTATGGACGGAGCCTCACGTGTAGCTGCGTTTGGAAACACACGATTGTGCATCCCTTCATCGCCTCCGACAATCGCCATTTCGTCTTCTACCTGTTCAAAGACATCATTATCGTTCTCGTTCGTGTTCTCCGTCACGCGTAGCCCTACAAGTACTGGCTGGTTCCGATCTACGGACTCTCCCTCTCGCTGATGCTCGGAATGCTCAAGTCGAAGCTCTCGTTATGCGCGATTCTTGTGATTTCGCTTCTCCTTGGAATGATTCTCGTGTTCTCGCCAGTAGTGGAGTGGGTTCTGGGGAATCGCGTGACGACTAGATTCCGCTACTACTCTCTCCCGATTCTCGTGCTGATATGCATCGTGCAGCCGAAGACCCATCCGATCATCGCGCTGACCGTGTCTCTCTTTATGAATGCGGTGACCCAGTACTTGTTTTTCTATCGTGCGTTTGAGTGGGCCGACGGGAGCGTCGCACGTTTTATGTGGTTTCGCGTTTGTTGAGGAAACAGGCGAGAGTACAGATGAACACTACGACGACGCGAAGACGATCGTCGGAAAATAGTACGTTGTGATGCCCTCGTGCACGTCGATCCACGCGAGGCCCTCGTTCACGAAGAGGTCGAGCTCCTTCTTCCATTTCTCGCTCCTGTCCTGACCCATGTCGGCGACCTGGATTTTCCCCTTGCGCCTATTGGCCTTCGCCAAGATGCGAAGCGAGTCCGCCGAGAACGCCATATCCGCCGACTTGATGTACTCCACGCTCTCGCCCTCGTCGGTGATCTTCTCGATGGTCATGGACGAGGAGAGGCAGGAGAGCTTCTGGACGGCGATGCGGATGTCGTCAGAGTGCACTTTCCCCATCTTCTTCACGATGCTCGGCTGGTTGAGGCGATCCTTCACGTCCGATAGCTTGATCAGTCCTCCGTTCTCATACCGCGTATTCAGGCACACGGTCAGAACACGCATGCCCAGGTTCTTGTAGAAACTATCCAGATTCTGGTTCAGGAGTCCGGAGAGGAAGCCCTTCTTCTGCGCAAACGGGTCCACGCCGATGTCGTTGCACAACTTGTAGAACTTCTTCTGGTACTCCTCGTCGCCCTGTAGCGCCTTCTTTTGGTTTTCGACAATCTTCTGGAGGCAGGATTGGAGCGTGATCACCGCCTCCTTCAGCACTCTTACGCGCTCCGCTTCTTCGCTATCCATCGAGGTTTCCGCAGCGTTCATGGTCAACGGGGGTGAAAAGCGCAGTGACCACTCTCCTGTTCAGTTTCCCGAATCCACATCGGAATCGCACGGCATAATCCGAGATGACCGAAATCGGAGGCCTTTTGGAAGGGGACAACTTGCTGCTTTTCTTTCTTATTTCAAGTAGTTTGGGTTAGGATGCAACCGAGTAGGCTCTGTTTTGATTTGTCGTTGCTGAAGCCGCGTCCCCTTTGCGACGGGCGTCGACTAACGTGCGTTCAGAAGTGTACGTGCCACCTCATCTCCGGAGAGCCCAACAGGCAAGAGATGCAGAGAGAAAGCAAAGGGAGCTAGATACTAGAAGAAACCCTCCCCGATACGAGGAGAACTATCATCCCGAAGGGGACGGCTATGGCAATTACGGGCCGGCTCCGTCCAGAGATGCGGACTACAACAGACAGGGTAGATACGAGGGACGCTCGGAAAACGGCGTTTACTCCACGCGCAACTTCTTCAAACCGAGTCCCTCCACCCCCGGAGGAAGACCGAGTCGCTGGGACAGTCTCGAGCCCGGAACGCACTCCTACCGCGGGTACCCGTCGAGACGCTCCTCCTCGGTCAACGAGAAGGGCTTCCACGGGAAAATGTACCCGTCGCATCTCACCGAAAAGGAGCTGTTCGATACGTCCGACCACGTAACGGAGGGCATCAATTTCGACAAAGTGGCTTCCGCCGTCCCCGCTCATGAGTAGTACGACAACATTCCCGTCGAAGTGAGCGGTGGAGACGTCCCCGAGCCCATCAACGAGTTCACGCGCGACATCATTCCCGACTGTCTCTTCCAGAACATTCTCAGATGCAACTACAAACGCCCCACGCCCGTCCAGAAGTACGGCATGGCCATCGGCATGGCGAATCGCGATCTCATGGCATGCGCCCAGACCGGTACGTCCTCCTCCTCCCTCTCACCTCCAGGTTCCGGAAAGACCGCGGGCTTCCTGTTCCCCATCATCGCGGCGATGCTGCGCGACGGCCCCTCGAAGGCGCCGCTGCCCGACACCGGCTACACCGACAAATACTTCCCCACCTGCCTGATTCTCTCGCCCACGCGCGAGCTCGCCAGCCAGATCCACAAGGAGGCGCAGCGCGTAGGCGTCGTCATCCCCACTCACCCCCAGTTTTGCTACTGCACGGGCATCGCGGCAGCCGTGGTGTACGGAGGCATCCCCATGCGCGAGACGACCATGTCGCTGCGTCGCGGCTGCGACATCCTGGTGGGCACGCCGGGCCGCGTGCTGGACCTGCTGCAGCGCGACTACATCGGTCTGGAAGGCATCACGTCGTGTCGATGTGTGTGGTGTGATGGCTAGGCACTTGGTGCTGGACGAGGCGGACCGCATGCTGGACATGGGCTTCGAGCCGCAGATTCGCGACATCGTGGAGGACCGCGGTGGGTGTTGGGGTCCCCCGTAATTGAATAGGCATGCCGCAGGACCGCCAGACGATGATGTTCAGCGCCACGTTCCCCAACGAGATCCAACGCCTCGCCGGCGACTTCTTGCGCGACTACGTGTTCCTGGCGGTGGGTCGCGTGGGCGGCGCGGCGCAGGACATCGAGCAGCGCGTGATGTACGTGGAGGAGCAGGACAAGAACGACTACCTGCTGCACGAGCTCGAAAACTGGGGGGATGGGCGCGTGTTGATCTTCGTGGAGACGAAGCGCAAGGCGGACATTCTGCAGCACTTCCTGTACAACGAGCGCTTCTACGTGGCGTCGATCCACGGCGACCGTTCGCAGAGCGAGCGTGAGGAGGCGCTGAACGCGTTCAAGTCGAACGAGGTGCAGATCCTGGTGGCGACGGACGTGGCGGCGCGCGGTCTGGACATCCCGGACGTGTCGCTGGTGGTGAACTACGACACGCCGCAGAACATCGAGGACTACGTGCACCGCATCGGCAGAACGGGTCGTGCGGGCAACACGGGCGTGGCGGTGAGCTTCATCAACGAGTCGAACCGTCCGATCGCGCGCGACCTGTTCGAGCTGTTGGACGAGAGCGGTGAGGGCGTGGAGAGGGAGTGACGCGTAGGTCAGAAGATCCCGTCGTTCTTGGAGGACCTGTGCATGACGAGAAGCAGAGGCAGCAGAGGCGGTCGTGGCTTCGGCGGCAGAGATATTCGTCATGGGGCGCAGCGGAACATGAGATTCATCAACCGAAGAGAGAGTGACGGCAGAAGAGAGCTGAAGCCGCGTAGAAGTGGTTCTATGGGCGGAAAGGAGGAGGTGAAGGATGCGTGGTAACCAGAGGGGTTTAGTTCTTTTGGGGTGTTTGTTGTGTTCAAGAAACAAGACGGTGCCCAGGGAATAAGCAGTTATGGAAAACAAGGGTTCCTGTAAGGGAAAACACAGGATTACGCTTGGGTGGGCTTCTCTTCCGACTGGGGTTCGACGGGGCTCGCTTCCGTCGGGTTGGGGACTTCGGTGGACGGCTTCTTCTCGGGAGAGACCGCAAGCACCATTTCCTGGACGAAGGTCTTCGCCATCATCATCATTGCCTTGGCAAACGCGACGAACACGCTAGCTGATATCTACACGTCACCGCATACATGAAACCACTACCCGGAGCGCCTTCTTCACGCCCTCGTGCTCGTCCACCCACTTCTTCGCATCGTCAAAACCCTTCTGGCAGTCCTCCTTGAACTACACGTCACGCCATCACCACACCACTCACGTGAGGGTCCTTCATGTACTCCTTCATGTTGTTCACGCCCGTGTCCCATGAGTGCTTGAGGTCGTTCACGATGGTTCTCTCCGTCATCGGCTCCTCTTGCGCGATGGCGTCGTCCTCCAGCTTCGGCAGCTCGGGGAAGGTGGCTTGCGATTCAGCGGGGGCTTCAGAAGGTGCTTCAGCAGGCGCAGCGGAAGTCGCTTCAGAAGCCACTTCAGACGGCACTGCAGTCGACGCAGCGGGAGCCGTTTCAATCGACGCAGCAGGAGGCATTACGTACACAGGCATGGAGGAGCCCTGCGCGTTGGGGTAACCCATCGGGGGCTGCTGCTCGCTGGGTGTGGGAATGGCGACGTTGGGGTAGATGGCGCGAAGGGCGCTGTACTCCTCGGTCACGTTCTGCAGCATCGAGTTCAGGGACTGCTTCTCTTCGGGAGAGAGGTTGGGACTGCCCATTCTCTGCTCGATCATTCCCATGGCGCACACATAGCTAGCGATGAGACAACACGAAGAGGAGATACGTAGAGAGGCAGTTGACGACGTTTCCAGTAATGGAGTCCATTCTCGCCTTGTGCAACAGGTTGGCAATATCAGAGTTCATTTCGTATAAGTAGTAGTTCAAATTGATCAGAATAAGAAATAATGAAAACAACTACGAGGGAACGATCAAGTGTAAACTTGCTTCTGCAGAACACAATTCGAGTGCCGAGTTCTCTCTGTCCATCCCTTCGTTTTAGCACGCAAAATCACCACAGAAAAACGAGCTCGGATTGTTGCAACTGCAGAAGGGATAGAGAGGAGTACGGTGAGGACGATTCACACCGAGTTGTATTTGGAGACCGAACACGGAGCTACGTGCATACAGTCTCATCTACATCCATTTCCATCATTGTCTGCGTCTTTTGTGAACAAGACTAATCAACCTCCTTTCTGCAAAGCATCTCTCTATTTGACTGAACAGAGTAATACACAGTCCATCCCACAATCCAAATCGCAACCGGAAGAAGCGAACAATTCCGAACAACAGATGATGCCAAAAAATGGGACGATTTCACGCAGTCCAAAGGGAAACAAAAGGGGTCGATCCATGATAACCTTTTCTGACATTGGGAAATGCCAATGCTGTGGAGTACCCTCTTATTGTCAGGAATGCCCTCATTGCCATTTAAAGGTAAGGTGTCCCTGTTTCTTTTGTTCACTGTAATCATCTGAATACGGTGATGGTTGCACATGCGAATTGCTCTTTTAAATCGCCGGAATCGTGACTGCGGAGAAACTAACGCAATGTGTAGATTCATCGCTCGTGTCTGATCGATTCGAAAAGAGACGGCGATTTCTGTGTGTCTTGCAGGGCTAGCGAGCAGATAACGGAGCGTGCTACATGTTGCTTATGCGGAGAGTCTGTAGCCGGACTGTTGCTGATCCGTACGATTCTGCGCTCGACTGATTACACTAGAATTGACTGAGGGCCTCTTCGTCCACTGCGTGTGTCTCAAAAGCCTCGCCTCCTACCTGTACACGGATTTGGACGACGAGTTCAACGAGTGCCCGAGCGCGTCGTCGACTCTCGATGCTTTTTCCTCCGGAAAGACGCAGTCCGTTGATAGTCAGTCGTTTTGCGTTTCCTTTGTGGAGTATTTCCGCCGGAACTACGTCGAAAGGAAGCGCCAATTCTACCACCTCTCGGTTCAGTTCGTGCATTTCATGACCCAATTGTATTCTGCCTTTCCCTCCTCCCTTCTTCCCATTCCCTTTCACAACGGAGACCGCACGTGCACCTACTGCCACGGCGCGTCTCACTTTCTCGTAAAGTGCCAACACAAGAATTGCCCCGTTTTTTGCCATTTCGCGTGCTACCTCCAACACACTCACGACTGTTGCTTCCACGTGATGCTCAAGGGCGCGTCGGTGAGTCTTCTCTTCTACTGCAACGACCACCACGCCGAGGGGGTTCAGCTCGCCGAGGAAGACGCCAAGAACGCTCCCGAAGTCGTTCCCGCCAACACGCGCTCCACCAACCGGTCCAAGGAGGCGATTCAGCGCTGCAAGGAGGCCATTTCGGCGCTGACGTGGGGCAATTTGGAGTCCGCGGTGCTCCCTCAAGAGTCCATCTTTTCCCTCCAAATGCAAAACTACCAGAACTGGCTGGAGCTGGACGCGGTGCGCACGCGATGTCTTTCCTGGTCGTCGAAGCGGTTTCAGTTGGAGGGAAATCACAACGACGGTCCGTACGTCGTGAACGACATCGTCAAGGGGGACGTGTGCGCGATATGCAGAGACGAGGTGAGCAAGGAGATATTCCCGCGGTTGTTGAGTCACGTGCACAAGTGCGCGAAGTGCGGTGCGGTGGCTCACGACTACTGCGAGGCTGTGACCCCCACGGATGGCTGGACGTGCTCGAAGTGCAGAGAGGCGTTGTCGTCGAACAAAGAAGAGAAGTCTTCGTCGAATGGAGGGACGCCTTCACCGAACAAAGAAGACAACTCTTCACAGAACGGAGAAGACAACTCTTCATCGAACAAAGACAACCCTTCACCAATCAGAGAAGCACGCTGCTCATTCTGCCAGAAACAAGACGGGTATCTGTTGAATGTGAGCCACGCGCTGTGCCACCTGGGCTGCTACATCCGATCGCGCTGCAGCGCGCCGGACGAAGTGTGCGAGCACTGCACGGACAACCACTGCGTGTTCCGATGCTGCGTGAAGGGCTGCGACTATCGCAGCCACTACTGCTGCGGCGAGGGTCGAGGGGATTGCGCGTTTGGCGTCTTCTCCCCGGCCTCGTCGCGGCTCTCGTTCTTTTATGTTTGTTCAATGCATATTCACACGATGAGCGTCCAGGACGTGGTGGCGAACGCGACGCCGTACTCCCTCTCGCTCGCTGCGGCAACGCCGGACCGCTTCCTTCTTTCCTTTTTCCATCCGCTGCGCTCCGTTCTTTCGCTGTCCTCCGTCCGCGTGTACAACAACTCGCCCGCCTTCCAGAAGCTGCGTTCCGTCTTTGTTCGCGCTGGATGCATCGACACGCCCGCGAAGAAGAGAAGGATGAAAGCCGAGAGCAAGAGGGAGAACAAGGAGAAGGAACACAGGAAGGAAACGAAGGAGACGCGCCGTCGACAGCGGGGAGTTTCGACATCCGCAGAGGAAACGCCCGCGCCGACGTCACAACCCGTTTCCACGTGAGCTCTTTTCCCAGACTTCACTTTTAGCGCATCGAATCCGCGCTCTCGGAGCGTCGCGACCACGTGCGCGGACCTGTGGAAGTACGTCGCCCAGTGCTTCGACAAGCGTTTCACGAAACGAGACGTAATGAAACTCCTCCGGATGGATCCGAAACAAGTGCGACTGCCTCCCTTTTCTCACCCACAGACGCTTCCAATTCCGCTTCCCAACGGAACGACAGTTCAGTTGCCGCCGTTGCCTCACGCCTTCTCCTCATTCCCTCTCATTCACGACGAATGCATGGTGATTCCCTCTTCCTCTTCAGCAACGCGCCACACCGCCAAAAGGGAAGTGAAGCGCCGGGGAAGTTTCAAGCAAGAAGAACAAATCACGTTCCACGGCTTCGATCCCGCGGAGTTCAGCGCCATGTACGAGGAGTACAAGCCCTGGGTGGACGAGGGCGTCGTCTCCTGGTTTCGTGCGCAGAACTGGTGCGCAGAGACCGTGTTCCGTCCCGCCACGATGCGCGACATTCCCATGCTGTGTCAAGTGAACCGCGTAAACCCTCTCTACTTCAAGAAGGAGGTGTTCGAGTCCGTGCTGAAGACGAAGAACGAGTTCGTGATCGTTGCCGAAAAGACCAATCCCCGCGGGAAGCGCGTTCTCGTGGGAATGATCCACTATTACCTGATCTGGTACTGTGCCTCCAACTCGCCGGCTCGCAAACGCGGCGGACTGTTGAACGCGGAGGACCTGATCCACATCCCGCCACAGCGCGTGGTGTACGTGTGCACGCTGCAGACGGTGAAGAGGCAGACCCATCCCGAGTACGTTGAAAAGTGGGGGATGGAGGGGGACGAGGGCTGTGGGAAGTGTCTGTTCAGCCTGGCGTGCGAGCACGGGAAGAAGAAGCAGATGCGGTTTGTGCTGCTGGACAGCACGGATGACGCGATCGGGTTTTACGAGCGAGTGTTCGGGATGAGAAAGAACGAGCGCGCGGAGGGTCGCGAGTACACGCCGATGCAGCTGGAGCTGAAGCACTGGAGTTACAGGATGTGCTTCAACTACGCGCTTCGTCGTTCTTCTTCTCTCGGTTGATGCGTAGGTGCGAGCCCACGCATTCGAGTGTACGGCAGCTTCATTCACCACTCCTCCTCCTCCTCCTCGCGCCACCGACCCAAATCTCTCCACCTTCAGTTCAACCCATACGGCGATCTTCTGAAGGCCTCGCCCACCTCGCACTTCCGAACGAACGGTCTGTCGACTGCGCCCGTGGTGGGCACGCCCCTCGTCTCCACGCTCGCCTCGACGTCCTCGCTGGAGGTGGTGGACGAGTGCATGTACCAGCTGCTGAACGGCCTGCGCGACGAGGAGAACGTGGAGAGCGTGATGGACGACCGCGTGCTGAGTCGCGTGGGCGGGAGCGAGTGGGTGAGTGAGGCGTGCTGTGTGAACGGCGACGACATCGTGGCGGAGCGTCTGAGCGTGGAGGACAGCGTGGAGCGCGACGAAGTGCTGCTGAAGCTGCTTCTCACGCAGCAGGAGCTGCGCGACACGGTGGCGGAGAACCAGCGGATCCTTCAGAGCGTCCAGCAAGAGGTGCGCGTTGGCGGCGATCGTTACGCATAGGTTCTCCAGACGTACACGCAGTCGCACTCGTCGCAGGAGGTGGCGGACCTCACGCGGGCGTACCAGCTGTACCAGCAGCGTCGTGCCGCGCCGCCTCAGCGCCCTTCAGGTCCCGCGTGCTGCGTGTGCAATCACACTGAGCCCTCCGTGATGATGGAGTGTGTGGTGTGTGGGTGTCGGATCCACCCGCACTGCTACGGGTACCTGATGAAACCGTCGTCGCCGTGGCTGTGTCAGGCGTGCGAGGACGTTGCCACCGAGTTGTGCGGCGTCTCCGTCGAAGACACGTTTTTCGCCTCTCCAGGAAAAGAGGCCATTTCGGCCACCATTGACACGGTTCTGTCGTATCGACGTCAGATCAAGTGCTGCGTGTGTGGGATTAGCGAAGGCGCACTGGTGCCCACCCCTTTTCACGGCGTGTACGCGCACGTGTGTTGTGGCGTGTGGCTGAAGGAGCTGGGCTACAGTAACCATGTCCAACTGCCCCATCACAGCGTGTTCGACTCCCTGTTCTTCTCGCCTCGTCACGCGCCACTCGTGGTGAACCCCACCACGCTCTCCGACGAGCACTGCAACGGTGTGTGCCAGTTCTGCCAGCGTCAGGGCGGCGTGGTGTGCTGTAGCGTATCGGGGTGCAAGAAGTACTTCCACGTGATGTGTGGGTACGCGAACGGGGTCTACACGGACTTCATGAGCTCTGGCGCGTTGCAGGACGACTTCAAGGACAGCTTCCTCCTCAGCTCCAAGCACACGGCGTTCTGCAGCCAGCACTCCGCCGTGGTGTCGAACGCGCCGCCACCCAACAACGCTCTCTTCGTCACGTCCGCCACTGTCGCCGACTGCACATGCTTCTCGCTGCCTGCCGCGCTGACGAAACTCCCGCTCACGTCGCTTCTTCAACACGGCTCGAGAAGGACTCTCGCGTCGTCGCAGCACGCCTCCGTCAGGACAGGGCATGGACGAGGCGTGTTGGAGGACGTGTCGATGTTCGACGACCTGTTGGAGGTGCCGTCGTCGCTGCTCCGAGCCGACACCACCACGCCCTCCGTGCTCGTTCACTCACGCGTCCGACAGGGACGGAAGAGGAAGAGTCCGGTTATGGTCGACAACGTCCCAGTGATCGATATTCGGGGATTCGGGTCTGTCGCGTTGGAGCCGTCGGAGCCGTCGCTGGCTCCATTGCAAACTCCATCGCTGACTCCATCGCAGAGTTCGTCACACGCCCCATCGCTAACTTCGTCACAAGTCTCATCACAAGTCTCATCGCAGGATCCGCCGCTCCATCGCCGGAGCAGGAGGGAGCGAACTGGTGGGGCCCCCCAGATTTCAAGGAAGCGTGGCAAGGTGGAGGACAGCCCAAAGAACAACTCGAACAACTCAAAGAACACCCCGAAGAAGGAGCTCACAGTTCCCGCCAAGAAGCAGCTGTACAAGTCGTGCGTGGTGTACGTGGCGAACGGCAAGCAGACGCTTCCCGCCAACCTCCTCGCCGCCTTCTCCTACCGCCAGATCACGCGCACGCCGGCGGTGCTGCTGAAGCACTTCATGAAATCGCCTCTGTTTTTGTCATTCTTCGACCGAAGCACGTTGGAATCGCTCCCTCCCGACGACACCTCGCCGTGCGGGTACATTCGACACTACTATTCCGGCGTGCCGCGCGAAGTGTTGGAGTCGTGCTTGGAGGGCGAGTTGGATGTGAGCACGCTGATTCAGAGCGGGAACCAAAACATGGAGCCGTTGAACACGGTGCTTGATTACATCGAGAGGAGCAAGAACGCGACGGAGATGGTGTGTTTGCTGCGCGTGCTGCTGATTTCGTCGATGTACTCGATCTACCCCCCGCACGTGGTGGGCACGGAAATGGCGAAGAAGGGAGGCATGCTGGCCAGAAGCGTGGTTGTGGAGGTGCGACACTTGTCGAGACTTGTGAAGATGCTGGGGGAGTTGGCGCTGTCTCTGAGTAACTACGTGCTGTGTATCGAGGACCCCGAGGAGTACGGGAACAACCTGAAGAGAGCAGACTACTGCCCCCAGTGTCTCTGTTTGGAGGAGGACATCGATGATGCCCTGGTGTGCGCGAACTGCGGGATCTGCTACCACAGCGAGTGCCTCGGTCTCCAGAAGACGTCCTACAGCGACTTGCTGCAAACCAAGCTGTATGGGTACTGGAGTCTGGAGAGAGGTTTTGTTTGCCCCAGTTGCTGCAGCGACGACCTGTTTGAGCAGAGCAGGCTGATGAAGGGGACGATGCAGATTCGCGATTCCGTTGTGCTGGCGTGGCAGTCGCGCGACAAGAAGAAGAAGAGGAAATAGGTGCATGTTCATTTGCTGTTTGTTGCTCACGCCTTGGAGACTCATTTCCAGATGGTGTGTCGTCTCGCCGGACTAGTGCCAAGGAAGAGACAGGGCGGGACGACGCGCGTCAAACACCACGCCATCCTCACATTTTCTTCCGATTGTGGATGTAGGTCCTCGATTTCGCGTCTGTCAGTGTGTAGAAGCGTACTGAGATCAAATGGAGATGTACAAGACTGCCGTTTACTCCGTGGAGTGCTTGAAGGATAAGCCCATTGCCACTCCCCTTGTAACGCTGTGCTTTCGGAGAGTGAGGCGTAGGAGGTGATCAAGAGCAAGGCTGCCAACTACAAGTATGGCTGCTGCACCACTTTCATCATCAACGGAAAGCCCGCTTGCGTATGTGCGGTATGGATGCGTCACGGGTAGTGCTGCGGTGCCAAGAAGTTCGCTGACCTGAAGGTCACCGATTCCGCCTTCGAGGCCACTGAGTGCGGTGCTGTCGAGACTGGCTGCGCCGTGGTGGAGGGCAAGAAGTACTGCGTGATGCGCATTTGGGAGTACTGCTGCTGCAGCTACGATTACTACTGCGAGTACGTGATCCTCAACGAGTGCTGCGAGGCCGCCCCCGCCAAGGAGGAGAAGAAGGAGGAGGAAGAGGAAGAGGAGGATCTCTTCGGTGATGACGACGACGAGGACGACGATGCTGCTGAGGCGATGCAGGAGAAGCTGCGCGCTGAGGCCGAGAAGAAGAAGAAGG
>JANPWJ010000947.1:0-22217 GCA_027406325.1 Blastocystis sp. subtype 2
TCAGGTTGTTCTCCACCGCGGGACAGTCGCCCACGCCCTTCTGCTCCTCCGTCGCATACTGCACCATCGCGTCCCAGTCCTGCGCCGTGTCGAAGTCGCGGTAGGCGAATGCGAGCACGCGCAGTGCCTGGCGCGCCATCGGATAGATGCAGTACTTCACCAGCTTCATGCGCGAGCCCGAGCCCGTCAGCGCGCCCTTGGCGTCCTCCTGGAAGGTGCCCGAGAGCTCCTTCAGCTCTCCGTTGTTCATCAGCACGCGGTCGCACAGGCGGATCACCATCTCGGGCGCGCCCTTCACGAAGAGGCGGTAGCGCCCGTCGGGCAGACGCACCACCAGCGAGGAGCGCTTGCGGTTGGAGTGGAAGGGGTGGCGGTGCACGATGCCCACAGCGCTGGCGTCGTCGCCCTTCAGCAGCGGGTACTTCTCGCGGATGGCGGTGTAGCTGAAGCCCAGACGGCGCGTCCAGTGCAGCAAGGCGATGTCCAGCGCGCTGCCCACGCCCTTCTCCTTGCCCTCGTCGTCCACGGCGAGGAAGCCCTCGTTGTTCAGCACGGCGTCGTCGATCAGCAGGTCCTTCACCTTCTCGTTCACCGCAGCGCAGTTGGCGATGAAGGCGGCGTACTCCTCCTCGCTGCCCGTCTTCAGCTCGTTCATCAGCTTCGCGTCCTCCTTGTCGTTGTACACCCAGCCCTGCATCACCGTCATCTTGTTCTGCGTCAGCGTGCCCGTCTTGTCCGAGCAGATCGTGTTCGCGCCGCCCATCGTCTCGCACGCGGAGAGGTGGCGCACCAGGTTGTTGTCCTTCATCATCTTCTTCACCGAGTACGCCAGCGAGATCGTCACGGAGAGCGGCAGACCCTCGGGAATGGCCAGCACCAGAATCGCCACACCGGTGATGAACGCCTGCACGATGAACGCCCAGTCCTCGTCGTCCCAGGCGGTGCCGCGCGAGAAGAAGGTGATGAGGTGGAGCACGATCATCACCACCACGGTGACGGCGGCCACGGTTGCGCCGACCACGGACAGCATCTTGGCGAGGTCGGCAAGCTTGATCTGCAGCGGCGTGTAATCATCGCCGTCGCTCTCGATCATGGCGCGCATGCGGCCGAACACGGAGTTGGAACCAATGGCGGTCACGAGCACCTTCATGGAGCCCTCGTGGCACTCCGTCGAGGATACGATGAACGGGTTCTTCTCGCCCTTCTCCACCTGGTCGGACTCACCGGTGAGCTTCGACTCGTCCATCTTCACGTTGTTTCCGGACAGGAAGATGCCATCGGCGGGAATCGTGTCACCGGCAGCAATCTCGATGATGTCGCCAACAACGATGTCGTCTATCACCACCAGCTGCATCGTGCCGTTGCGCAACACCTTGATCATCTTCTTGTTGTTCACCGCATTCAGCGCGCGGAACTGCTTGTCCTTCTGCAAATCGTTGATGGCGGAGACGTTCACGCACACCACGACAGCAATAATGATAGCGGCTCCATCGTACCAGCCCTCGGCCCAGCCCTCCGTTCGCACGCCGAGGAAGATGGAAATCACGGCAGCAATCGACAGCAGAATCAGCGTCAGGTCGTGCATGCCCTCCCAAATCAACTCCCAGTAGGTCACGGCCTTTCTCTCGACGGTGCGATTGCTGCCGTACTTTTCCCCTCTTCTGGGGTCGGCCACCTGCTCCGGAGTCAGACCCTACACACGGATGAGCGCGAACCCTCCCCCATACCACGACCTACCGTTTTGGGGTCCGTTCCGAAGCACTTGAGCAGTCCATCGACGCCGCCGAAGCGCTCGATGGAGCGCGCTCCGTCGTTTTCCATCTGCCAGTCGAACAGAGAGTCCTTCTTGGCAGCGGTCGGGGCGCCGAGCTCTTCCGGACCGTACTTGTACAGGTCTGTACTCTACGGGTTTATTGACTCCCGTACAAACACTTCTGCACTCTCCTTCTTCACCACGTTGATCTCAGCAAGCTCGATATTCTTTTCTCCTTCGGTCATAATCAGAAAAGAACAGATTTGTGATTTTTGTTTTGAGTGATCGGGTTTTGGGGAACGCGCGAGATTCGTAACTCCCCTCATTTCATTGGGCAACAAAGAATCTCAGAATAGTTCGTGCGCACGAATCGTCCAACAAACACGGGTCAAATATCTGAGCCATTCAGCAAGCCCTCCTTCTCTGTCTCTTTCATTCTGGACAGAGGAACTGCCTTCTTGGGCAGTCTTTTGCGGGTCTTTTCTCTCCCCAGCGTAGCCGACTTGCAATACAGCGTAAACAATACAATACACATCACTGCCAGTACCAGGATGACCACAGACAGCGTAATATCCTTCTCGGACCACTGCTCGTGAATGCGGATCTTCTCGGACTGGAGGATTTGGATGCCCTCCGGCACGTCCGCGATGGACTTGCGATAGAACAGCGCGCTCGCGTTCGCGTTGAACAGCACGAGCTGCATCTTCACGTACTGGCTGGCGAGGCGGTGGGGTCGCAGGCGCAGCTGCACGCACACGGAGGGCAGGTCCCCCTCCTCGGAGCAGTCGTGCGACAGGTAGAAATGCACGTCCTCCTCCTTCACCGTAATCTCGCGCACGATCACCAGCGTCAGCGCCTCCTCCACGCTCCGCTTCCAGTACTTCATCGAGCAGTTGTACAGTCGGTAGCCCAGGTCGATGAACGCCTCCTCCTTCCCAGCGCGTCGCGTGAGACACGTCGACTGGTCCACGTCGCTCCACACGGGCTTGTTCTCCACGCTCGCGCACGTGCGCGTCGACTGGCCGATCGTCAGGAACGGGCACTTCCCGTACACGACGGAATCCGCGATGGCGCGCGGCCACTTCTTGTCTCCCTCGCAGAACATGTGGTAGTCCGTGTACAGACGCACGTTGTTGACGCGCACCGTGTCGGAGGCGCTGGCGGCGCCCTGCACCACGATCTCGATGGCGGAGTACGCGATCTGCGCGCACAGAGGCACGTCGATCTGGTCGCAGGGGCCATCGAAGAACAGAGGGTCGTTCACCACCGCCAGCGTGTCGCGAATCTCTCCCGCCACGCGCTTGCCCTCCTTCTCCACCACGCCCGTGTGCACGCCGACGACGCTGAAGAAGGTGGGCTGGTTCACGAATACCTTCGAGGCGCGAATCCGCATGCGATTCACGAACCGACGCTGCTCGTTCGGGAAGGTGAAGCGCAGCCACGCCGGGAACGCGTCGTCCTCCCAGTACGCGTAGTCGTTCACGCCGAAGAAGGCGTCCTCCGGCTTGTTCGATCCGATGTGCGCGCTGCCCGTGGCGACTCCCTCATAACTCATGAAGCGAGAGCGCGACGTGAACTGCACGCTCTGCATCGCGAAGGCGATCTGGTCAGACTCGTCGTAGCTGTGGTACTCCACCGCAATCAGGTTGCTGCCCGCGTGGAACAGCTCGCCGTTCAGGTCGAAGGACGTCCAGTTGTCCATCGCCACCACGCGCTCGGCAGCCATGCCCGTCACGTAGCCTCTGGGGAGGTTCACGCGCAGTGCCTCGCCCTCGTTCACGTACAGAATGAAGCCGCCGTTGGCTTTGATCTCCACGCTCACCATCGGGAGAACCTGCTCCGCTGTGAGGCTCACGCGATAGCGCAGATACACCGTGTTCCCCTCGCTGAACGTGCCCAGCGCGTAGTCGCGACTCGCCGCCCACTTCCGGTCGTTGAACCCCGCCTGCTTCCACTGCTTCGCCACCGCGCGCTTGGACTTCCAGACGCGCTTCTCGTCGTCCGCCCTGAAGAGCTGCACGGGCATGACGCGCTCCTTGTACGTCTCGTTGACGAAGATGAACGTGTGCACCACCTTCTCGTTGGCGTCGCGCAGGTAGAAAAAGCGGTCGTAGCCATCCTTCCCCGCTCCGCTGACCATCTCTGCGATGTACGCCTCGTTCAGCAGACACAGCATGAACCCGTTCGCCGAGATCGAGTCGCCCGTCCTGCTGACCACCAGCTCGCCCGTGCTCTCCAGATACAGGTTCAGCCGGTCCGTGAGGCCATTGTTGTCATGTGTTCCGTAATAGAGCGTGTAGTCCGGAGGACACATGTCAACGTTGAAGTGGAGCACGACGGTGGTGGTTCCGGCGTCGTTCTTCGTGCTGACCGAGAAGGCGAAGATGCCTCTCTTCCGGAAAGTGACGGTGATCGTGTGGTCCAATTCGTTGATCTCGCTGCCTTCGGGGAGCGCCGGCTCGGTGAAGATGGGTCCGTAGATGCCGCCTATTTCGTATGATTGCTTGATCTGCTCCTTCACGAGCGCGCTGATCGTCGTGTAGTTGAACGACAGGTACGGCTTCGTCTTGGGGACCATTTCCAGCGTGGTGTTGAACCACGTTCCCGCCTGCAAGCTCTTCTTGAAGTACTGCGTCTTGTCTTCGCGGTAAACAACGACATAGTACAATCCGTGGTCCTTGTGCGAGAAGAGGTGGAAGGAATACGTGTCGGGACGAATACAGAACACGCTTCCGTGCGGACCCGCCTCCGCATCGCGCTGCTCGAACGCCACCACGCCGTCCTTCTCGATTTGAATGTCGTACGTCCCGGTATTACCAAAGATGTAGAAATAAGAGCCGAACGCGCAGCGAGGGACTTCGAGCGTCAGAACCGTCCTCTTCGTTCCGCCCTGCGTCGCTGCCTCCACCGTGAACGCCGTCGCCTCCATCGTCACGGTGGGCGTGCCCTGAATCACGTCCTTCGCCTGGTCGTACTCGATCCCCTCGGGCAGTGCGGGCGTGATCGTCACCATCGCCGTGTCGTCGTGCTTGATGCGGAGCGGCGCCATCTCCTGGTACACGCTGAGACTCACGGAGGTCACCGACTCGCCCTTCTCGTTCACCACCTCGATCGTCTCGGGAGGCGCCACGCTTCGACTCGACAGGACGAAAGACGTCGTCAGCTTCGTTTCGCCCGTCTTCGCCGTCACCGTGAACGTGGTCTCGTTGAACACGCTCGGCGTGCCCTCGACGACGCCCTCAGACAGGCGGAGACCCTCCGGGAGTGGAGGATCGATTGTGATTTGGGGCGAGGAGGCCTCGACGGCGAAGTAACGGAACGAGATAGGCTGGATCGACTCGCCCTGCGTGAAGCGGTGCAGCGTGGCGGTGGGCGTGAACGGAGCCGCGGGGTAGTGGAAGAACATGCCCTTGGGGATCGATACGAACGCGTCGGAGCTGGGCTTCTTGACGGTGAGCGAGAGCATGAAGGGGTCGTTGTTGGTGTAGTACACGATCTTGATGGAGTGGTACTTCTGCTCCTGGAAGGTCAGGTCGCGGCCTATTTGGGTGTACTTCGCTCCGCAGTTCTTTGTCACCAGAATCGTCTCCCCGTCCAAATCGATGCGGAGAGCGTCGTAGACCTCGGCGCGCAGCGACCACTCGCCGATCTCGTCGACGTACCACAGACCCTCCCACGTGATGTACGCCGCGCCGTGGAACACCTCGCTGGGAATGTTGGGCCACCACCCGTTTTTCGGAGCGAGGGGATGGTCAAAGGCGTGCTCCAGCTGCTGCACCACGCGCTCCTTCCGCCACTCCTCGTCGAACGACGCTCGCTCGCAGGGCGTGTCGTCGGCGTCGGCGTGGTAGTACGTCGCCACGAGATCGTCCGAGGGCGCAGCGCCGCAGAGGATCTGCAGCACCGTGTGCGTGCTGCCAGCCAGCCCCGTGCCCGTGATCGTGTACTCGGCACTCATCTCCGTCTACCCCTCATCCACAGAACCTCGCCCCACCTCGATCGTGCCCGTGATCCTGCCCGAGCGCTCGTCGAAGGACAGCGAGTTGGGCAGAGTGGGAGTGATGCTGAACCGGTCGATCATGCCCCTGCGGTAGCCCTTCACCGTCACGTTCACGGGCTGCTGGACGTGGGTGCGGATCGGTTCGTACTCCAAGAAGGACGGCGCGCGACCCACTAGACGTTATCCTGGAATGAAACACCGACCGAAGTGCAGAGTTGACGGGTCGAGCAGACGCCACTCGCCTCCTTGCGCCCTCCACGACAGCGCCAGCTTGGCGAACAGGTCGGTGAACACGTAGTAGATCTCGATGCGATGTGGACCCGCCGTCAGCTCCAGCGTCGCGTTCGCGCTGTTCATCGACGATCCCGTGTAGCCCAGAGTGAAGGTGGTGTTGCCGTCCACGCGCATCTCGATCGAGTTCGTGCCCTCCAGCAAGAACTCGTAGCTTCCGCTCGTTGGAATGGTGAGGGAGCCCGCGATTAGCGCGACGAACTCCTTGCCGAAGGAATTGTCCAGGCCGGGCCAGTGGTGGACCTTCTCGATGTGGTAGGCCTCGGTGAAGTTGAGAGCGACGCTGGGACGAACGCACGTGCTGATTGGGTACAACTCGTAAAACAGGTCGCCTAAGGGACCATACACAGAATGGAAGTTGTAGTAGCAAATAGAATAACCCTCCGTGGGAGCCTCAGCTTTGTCTATTCTCGAGATGGGACGACAATCATACCCTTGCAGTCGATCTGGACAACAGAGTTCACGCTGTGCTGTCCCCTATTCACGGAAATCGTGTAGGTGTTCGTTTCCTGAGACCCTGTGCAAACACCCGAGAGGAGGCCCGTGCTCTCGTCGAGCGTGACTCCCTCCGGAAGATTCGGAGTGATAGAGAACGAATCGTAGCCACTATCAGGGAAGAGTCGAATGGGCAGGAAGGGTGTGTCGCGATAGATGACTTGCGTATCAAAACCGGCACCCACATCGGTGAGGGACTCCGTAGCTGCACGTAATGCATTATCGACGCACCCACCTGTAATCCAGACATAACCATTGGAATCCTGGGTGATAATACGTAGCATCTCGTTCTTCATTCGGCGAATCGGTGATCCCAGCAGTAGGCCGCTAGTATACTGTAATCCCTTAGGAAGGGTAGGAGCGAATCGCGGATTGTTTCCCGTATCTGTGCAGGCATAGTACCGCTTATCGCCGCCCAGTTGAAACGTCATGTACCCGGAACCGCATACGGGTTGGAAACCGCGGATTACTATGATGAATAGAGATATCGAACAGCAAACGGCAGAACAACGATAGAAAAACAAAGATCAACGAATTCATTTGCTAAAACCGTGGAAACTTGTGATGACGCATTCAAAACGGAGTGTGCCAAAGTGGGATGGTCTGTGGTTCGTTAGTCATTATGCACATGCTACCAAATTGCGATAACGAAGGCAAGATTGACAACAAACAGCTCCCTAGTTTACAGATGAATCGCGCATCTCGGGGTCCTCGTTGTGCTTGCGTAACGCTAAATGACTCTCGAGGTCGAGGAAGTTGATATGGTTTTGATCGCACAGCAACTACACCCGTTATACTATAAATCCAAAGCTACATAACGAAAGGCTTCGTCCTGCAACTTCTCCAGGAAGTACAAGCACTGGGGATAGCTACACGTGATTTCACCCCAGTTACCCCACATCAGATACTTTGCATACTCTGGCTTCTTCCAATACAACAAATACTTCAAGTACGCCAAGAACGCCGGATCGTCGAAGTACTTGTTATCCGCTAGGTCTAGTGCATTACATTTGTTTTGGTGATGCAATACACTTCAAATAGAAGACATTGCTGAGGTCCTGAACGAACTCGAGATCGAGCATGAATCGGTACTCGTCCTTGCTGTATTCCCTCTTCGATATGAAGTCCTGCAAAGTGCTCTGGTTTGGTTGCTGCATGGAAGAAGGAAGTGAAACGGCAACAAACAGTCAATACTACATTAACGGAAGTGCACTCAGTTCATGGTCACCTCGACCTGCACGGAGGAGTCAATCTGGATGGTGGTGATGGTTCTCACGACGTCCATAGGACTACAAATGAAGCATTGAGAAAGACAACTACGCAATCAAATCGATCACTCGCTTGTGGATTCTCATCTCGAGGTGCTCCCAAGAGTTGGTACCCTCACCGCAAGGGGACTTGCGAGTGGTGATGCGGAGGTACTTGGTGGGCATACGCACGGGTCCGGACACCTTCACCTTCTTGTCGAGGGCAATGCGCTTAATGTCGGCGCAGACTACAGGATTAGGGACCATCGCACCAGCAAAACGTACCCTTTTCGAGGGGCTTTACCTGAGTCGAGGTGAGCGTGATGCGGATGCGATGCACCTCCTCGTTGGCAACCTTTTCCTTATCCACGGACATTGCAGAGGGCCGCTAATACAGCTGTTCTGAGAAACGAAAGCTGAAAGAGAGGTGTTCGGTGATCGGCGCATACTAAGAGACAACTCGGTTCCAGGAATCACTGGAGAAGAGGGTGGAATTATGCTGATTCAAAATACTGGCACCGCATCGAAACCGCTCTCCTATTTCATCCTGCCTACAGTCTCATATATTGCACTTAGCGTATTCATCTTTTTTCAACGTAAGTGTTGGTGTTCGGAGAGGAGATGGGACCCTTTTCCTTGACGGGAAGCGGTACTGTCCGTGTTTTACGAGAAGACGTGTTGTTTTCGGCAAACGAATGTGTCCTAACGCTGTGCGTAGATGGAGAGAATTGATAAGAGCCATATTCTTACTGCCAAGGACGTCGAGGCCATGCCGCTCATCAAGGCTTACGCCGACTTCCTGAAGCGCTCCGGAAAGATCGAGCTCCCCAAGCTCCACGATCTGATGAGAACCAAGGTCTACAGCGAGTACACTCCCTACGATGACGACTGGTACTACATCCGCTGTGGTGAGCGGTTCGTTTCACTGTACTTACAATTAGCTGCCATCGCTCGCCACCTCTACATTAGACCCTGCGGTATCAACACTCTCCGTGACGCCTTCGGTACCAAGCACCGCAACGGTGTGCGCCATGCGTACCACGATCACGTACGTCTCTCCCCTTCTCTCTTGACGGAATAGGCGAACGGCAACCTGATCCGCCACTGCATCCACAACCTCGAGAAGATGGGTCTCGTGGAGGAGGCTCCCAACGGTGGTCGCAAGTTGACCAAGAACGGACAGAAGGAGCTCGACCTCACGGCGAGAAAGCTGTAAGGCGATGGTCTAGCGAGTGCAATTGGTGCGTTGTTTGTTGAGCAAACAGGACGAGAATGACACTCCAAAAGGGACGGGAGTTACTTCAGCTTCTTCTTGGGGCGGAGGTGGTTGCTGTGTCCGCATCTCTTCTTACGGCAGTTGTGAGCACGAGGGGGAAGACGAGAGTAGCACTTGCGGCAAATCATCTTCTCGCAGTTGTACTTCTTGGCGAGGGCGGCGAGGGTGGGCTCGATCACACCACCAGCCATCTTGAACAGCATCTCAAGAGTGGCCTCCTCAGCAATGCTGTAGGAACCGATGGCCTGAGCGTCGTCCAGTTCCTTGCCGGCGAAAACGAGACGCTGGTTCTCGTAGTCGATGCTCTCCTTCTCCTGGAGCATCTTCTTCACGTCCTCCACGGTCTCAGTGGCCTGGACCTCGAGAGAGACGGTGTTTCCCTACGCCCCAGTTAGAAACCGACCAGCCACAGCACATCACGTCTCCTACAGTCACGGTCTTCACGAAGATATGCATTCTGCTCGATACAGTCGGGAATGTCACTTTCTGGCGAACCACGCTTGGCCGATGAAACGCCCGCCCCAACCCAAGGGGATCTTTATTCTCTTGCGGATTTGCCGAACTGGGAGAAATGACGAACTTCGCGCTGCTGCTGAAAGCCGAGGTGGAGAATGTCGACTCGGTTGAAGTCACGGAAGACACGATTTGGAGAATGAAGGTGCTCTGTCCCAACTGTGGCGAGGAATCGGCGAACTACATCGAAATATCCCCGAAGGAGGAGATGGACGTGCCCGAGTCCAGGGGCTCGTGCAACTGTGTGTACAAATGCAAGGGGTTTGCGCTTCTCGTTGTCTCAATGGGTAGGTGCAAGAGGAAGATCATCATCAACGTGCTTTCAAAGTTCCCCAGCGAGACGACCCAATTCGAAGAGCCCGGAATCGTTGCCAAGTTCGAAGTGAGAGGAGGCGAGCTCTCGAGCTTCCAGCCCGCGGTGCGCGCCACTCGCTTTTCGTGAGGTGTAGGATGGCTTCAACGTGCGTGCGTCGAGCGGGAGCGTTTTCGAGAACGTGGACCTGCAGGACGATTTCGCGGACTTCGATGGTAGGCGTTGCGCGTGGACTGAAATGCGGTAGAGAAGGCTGGCGAGCCCGTGTCCATCATGAACATGGAGTGGTCGATTGAGCGCGTGTGTCGTGTTTAATAAACACAGAATAGTATACACATTAGTCCGCCTTGTACTCTCCGGTCATGGAGATCTCGGACTGCTCCGTATCGCAGAAGTTGCACTCTCTAGGAGAGCGGATGACGTTGTTCACACACGAGTCTACGCATCACCCACAATCCTCACACCCCACCGTCAACCACCTCGTCCGCTATATTGTCCTCGACGTCCCAGTTGATGGGCTTCAGGTCCTTGATCATTTCCTTGTACGTCGCCTCATCGATCGACTCGTAGGGCAGCTGCGGGAACATGTCCAGCTTGATGCGAGGCAGCATCGCGCAACCCTTCAGCTGGTACTGGAAGTAGTCCAGACACTTCGTGATCTTCTTCGATTCAGTCACAGGGTCGAAGCTAATGGTGCACGACACCTGGTTGTCCGCCCAGTAGCGCTGCAGGAACGCCGCCAGCGAGAACTGCTCGAAGATGGACACGTCCTCCTGAATCGTCACCTTCTCGCCGGAGCACGCGGGGAACGACACCACCACCATCGTCTTCTCCTGCCCGATGCACGGCTCGATGTGGTAGCCGGCGCGCTTCAGCGCGGGAAGCATGTCCGAGTCCTTCTGGAAGCGCACGCGGCGGATGTAGTACTTGCCGAGAGGGTAGTGCATGCCCGGCGTCGCGCCCGCCAGCAGCGACACCGTGCCCGACGGCTTCACCGACGTCGTCTTGACCGAGCGCGGCACGCACAGCCACTCGCTGTAGATGTCGTCCCAGTGCTGCACCGTGTGGTAGCCCTCGTCCAGCCACTCGCGCAGCTCCTCCAGGTTGTGGTGCGACAGGAACTGCGCGATGCCGCTCACCGAGCACCCGATGCGGCGGTTGCGCAGCATCACGCGGTTCGTCTGCGCCCAGTGCGTGCGACCCAGCGTCACTGTCTTCGCGTACAGGTACGCGAACTTCAGCGTGCGCTTGAACTCCTCCAGCGTCGCGTGGCGGTCGGGGAACGTCTCCACCAGACAGCACAGCTCGTACGACTCCAGCGACTGCTCCAGACACGGGTTCCCGCCCTTCACCTTGATGTCCTTGTCGTTGCGCGGGTCGCACATGCGTCCGTAGTGGCGCATGTTCTCCAGCCACGCCAGCCCCGGCTCGCCGCTCTTCGCGATGCGCTGCGCGATCTTGCTGTAGTCCATGCCGATGCGCGCGAACACCGAGTTGTTCGACGTCCAGCCGTACGCGCTGCGCTGCGGGTTCACCTCGTAGTTCTTCAGGTCCAGGAACGCCTCGTCGTCCTCCTCGCCGAACGCGATCTCCGCCGCGCGGATGTTCCCGATGCCGATCACGCAGCGACCGATCATGTTGAAGATGTCCACGATCGTCGTCGACGACAGTCTCCTCCCGATCTCCTTGTCCAGGCGCTTGCTCAGCGTCCGGTGCAGCTCGATCAGGGGCTCCGGACCGCTGCTCTTGCCGCCGTACGTCTTCAGGTCCTCGCCCGCCTTGCGGATCTGGCTGTAGTCGAACTGGAGCTTGGGGAGGCGCCTTCCCTCCTCGCCGAAGTAGCTCTGCAGCAACGCGCCCACCGAGTGGACCCAGCCCTCGCGGCTGTCCTCAATCTCGAACGTCTCGACATCGTTCGTGCTCGGTCCCTAGAGGTCAGGCGGAAAGACGACACGCACGATGATCACCAGCTTTCCGGCGCCCTTGCAGTCGAAGCCCACGCCCACGCCCAGCATGGTGGCATCCATCAGGAACTCGAAGGGGAGCGTCTGGTCCTTGTCGATGTCCTCCGTCGAGACGAACGCGCAGTTGTTCAGCGCGGCGGCGAGGTTCTTCTGGTGCACCTAGACGTCAAGCGAGCCGCAAAATCGCACGATATCCGTTCCCATGCAGTACAGACCTCTGCCCGGCGGGAGGAACTTCATGTTGAAGATCAGGTTATACATCTCCTGGGCGGAGCGCTGTCCCTGCTCGTCGTTCCATCCCAGCTGGTTTGTGTTGATGTGGTTCATTTGAATCGAGTACGTTCCCTCCACCACGCGGCGAACGGTCTGGTACCAGCGCTCGCGCTTTCCGTTGATCAGACGGGAGTAGGTGCGGCGGTAGATCGTCTCTCCCAGTCCGTTGAAGCCGAAGGGAGGGGTGATGTTCTTGTACTTCTCCACGAAGGCATCGTCCAGCTTAAACGAGTATTCCATGTTCGACATGGCTTTCAGGAAGGCGTTGTCGCGGTTTGGATAAGAAATAATGGCGTTTCAAGGATTTGGAGCCAAAAAAGAGCGGCATTCTTTGGGTTGGCGTGGATCCTGGCGGTATTCCTCTAGCTGCCGTTTCTATGGGAGGCGGCGACAATTAGGGGGCATATTTCGCCTCGTCCCAGAAGGCTCAATCTTTCGATTCGTCCTCTCCTCACCCGAGTCCATCATCAAAATGGCGTGCAGACGCGTGCTCCTGCCCGTTACCGCCGTATTTCTCCTGTGCTACACATTGTTCCGAGTGTCGCTCTCCTTCGTGCGTGTGACGGATAGGAGTCAGCTGAGCGTGTTGACGCCCGAAGAAGTGTCGAATCATCGCAACAAGGGGATTTCGGTCTTTCTTCGCGTCTCTTTTCATGCGCTAGGTGTTCTGGAGTGCTCCCTTTTTGAGTGGCGGCGGCTACTGCTCCGAAGCGCTCTCTCTCGTTCGAGCCATCGAGAAGCGAGGATTTGACGTTCACATTCAGCAGGTAACGCGTTTCCCCTCATATTACCGCGTAGCACGGCGATGCTGTGAACCAGGGTTTCATTTCGGGGCTATCGGGCGAAGTCGGAAAGCGGCGCAGTGCTCACTCGTAGGAGCAGCAAGAGCTATGGCGTCTCATCAACAAATCTTCGTGGAATCGCCAGCCCACGCTGATTGAAGTGTGCCACAGCGAGCCCGGCGCGTGGAAGCCCGCCGACTACGACACGAGCGACTGTCCTCTGTTCCCTGGGAAGAGCGCCTATCACATCGGGAGAACGATGTTTGAGACGGACCGCATTCCGAAAGGATGGGCGAAGAAGATGAACCGAATGGACGAGGTGTGGGTGCCCTCCGTCTTCATGAAGGAGGTCTTCGAGCGCGGCGGCGTCCGCAACATCCGCGTGGTTGGCGAGTCGGTGAACACCGCCTTCTTCAGGCCCATCCCGTCGCTCCATTCCGCGATGAGCGTGCGCGAAGACGCGGCGAACGCCTTCAACATCACTCGCGCCTACCTCTACGAGAAGGTGTTCGAGCGCCATCCCCTGTACGGCACGCACACGGACGTGTTCCTGGCGCTGTTCAAGTGGGAGTTCCGAAAGGGCTGGGACATCCTGCTGGACGCGTACTTCTCCGCCTTCTCCAAGCAGGACAAGGTGTCGCTGTTCATCATCACGCAGGAGTACCACGAAGACCGTCCGTCTTTCTCGCTGCGTTGACTCTAGACCCCATCGACGCCCAGATCGAGGACTTCATCCGCAGCCGGTACGCCGCGGACAGGCGAGGGACGCTGCCCCACTTCAAGGTGCTGACCACGTACACGCCGCAGTCCTTCCTGCCCTACTTCTACAACCTCGTTTGTGTGATGGGCGGCTGTCACGGGTAGGCGAGCGCGGTGGTGCTGCCGACCCGGGGCGAGGGCTGGGGGCGTGTGGCGCAGGAGGCGATGAGCTGCGGGTGCGTGGTGATCACGACGGGCTACGGCGGAGCGCTGACCTTCGTCAACAGCAACAACAGCATTCCCATTTCGGTTCGCTCCCATGTGGGTTCGAGTGGGGGGAGTGAGGGGTAGGTGACGATCGAGGAGGGGGCGTTCAAGGGACACCAGCTGGTGGAGCCGGATCGCGAGGAGTTGCAAGCGGCGATGAAGAGCGTTCTGTCCGACAGAGAGAGGATGGCGACGCTCGGAGAGCAGGCGCGCAGGGATATGGTGGAGCAGTACTCGGAAGAGGTGTTCGGTGAGGTACTGGAGCGGGAGTTTTGGCGCATCCAGGATGAGTTGGAGAGACGGGCGTCCTCCGAGTTGTAATATAGGTTGTGTGATGAATTCTCAAATGGGGTTGTTTTCTCTTCAAATACGCTCAAGCCACGATCAGTTTTGTGGAACACTCACTTCAAATGAGCTCTGCAACGAAAGTGATTGCCTCGATGCATACATGAACGTGTAGAAGATTGGCGTGGATAGCTTCGTTTTCGGTGAACAGCTGGGCGAAGGGGCCTACTCCAAAGTGGGTCCATTCGTCGCCGATCATGCGTAGGTTCTCTTTACGCAGAAGAAAGACACGAAAGAGTACTTCGCCGTGAAGATCGTGAACAAACAGTTTATCCGAAAGGTGCGCAGTGCGTATCCACTTGTCACATTGTAGGAAAACAAGAAGCGCTCTGTAATGGCGGAACGCGATGCGCTCCTGCGTTTTGACCATCCGCTCATCTCGAAGCTGCATTACTCCTTCCAAGTTCGTTCTCTCGCACTTCTTGAATCGTAGGATTCGGAATCCCTGTACTTTGTCATTCAGTACTGTCCTGGAGGCGATTTGGCCTCTATGATCAAGTCGCTGACTGGATTCAGTGTGTCATTTCTAGGAGTTTCCACGATCAGGGAAAACTGTGTCCCCTCCCCATCGTTCAGTTCTACGCTGCCGAAGTCGTGTTTCCGGATTGCTGTCATGAGTAGATACTCATCACGCTAGACTACATCCACACCAAGCACAATGCCGTTCATCGCGACGTGAAGCCGGAGAACGTGCTCCTGCAAGAGTCGGGGCATATTTCGCTGACCGATTTCGGAACGATCCTGTTTCTCAACGACGTCGTGCCCGTTACCGACGAGAAGGAAAAGAAGCGAGGGCGCGGCTACACCTTCTGTGGCTCTAGTTCCTACATTTCTCCTGAAGTCTTGGACGGAAAGGTCCCCTCCTTCAGTTCTGACTTCTGGGCCTGGGGCTGCATCATCTACCAACTCCTCACGGGGAGCGTTCTGTTTAGCGAGGAAAACGAGCACGAATCGTCTTCTTCCCTAACGCATAGTTATCTCATCTTTGAGAAGATCACCTCATTCGATGTCGATTCCTTCGCTTTCCCGCCTTCCGTTCCGGAATCCGCCCAAGTGATTACCATATATTCATTTCATGCGTAGGACCTGCTACGGAAGCTTCTCCGACTGGATCCGGAACAGCGAATTGGTGCGCACGACTCTTCCCTCCTCTTCGTTGCTCCCCTCGCTCCACCTCATTCTCTAGAACCACCCCTTCTTCGAAGGCGTTCACTTCGACACGATTCTGTCCTCAAATCCGCCATATCACCCTCCGTCGAAACCCCTTCCCGCCCTTCGCGTTCCCCTGCACTCACTCACTCACCCCCAGACCCCCGAAGCGGCGGACGAGGTGCCGCTTTCCGATGCCACAACTGTGAACATCGTGTCGGTGGAGAAGGAGCCGCCGCGCGTGCACAACGCCGCCTACAAGACCTTCCCCCGTACTCCTCCCACACTCGCCTCATCCACAGTGGACGACGAGTCGACCGACGTGCCGACGCCGCCCGCCCTCCAGAAGGAGTTCCAGCTCCCCCTCGACCAGATCGCCGCCTCCAACGATCTCGCCGCCAGCGAGGTGCAGCGGCGCCAGCAGGCGTTCACGATGGCGCTGATGCCAGGGCTGGCGCAGCAGCGCGGCAGCCACCATCCGAACGAGATGGGCGACAAGAGCTGCCAGGGCTACCTGAGCACGACGGAGGAGGTTCTTTACAGCAGCACGCTGCTGCGAGGACGGTGTTTCTCCTTCTTCAAGTACATGGTAGCGATGGATCGGCGATGTCAGGGGTAGCTGGTGCTCACGACGAATCCGCGCATATTCTGCCTGAATCTGCACAACGGCAAGCTGGTGATGAACTTGACGATGAAGGAGATCGCGAATGTGAAGTGCCTCACCGACCGGTGTTTCTCGTTCGACGACGTGGTTGTACGCATACAAGTTTCCATTCTTATCGGTAGAGCGGGAAGACGTACGTTTTCCGGACGATCAAGGGGGACGTGAAGATGTGGATCGAGACGATCAACTCGATGATTCGCTTTGTTAACGGTAACTTGTAAAATGGATTCTTGTCTCGTGTTTGTTCACTCTCTTTCATCATGAGCGAGGAGCCGGAAAAGTACTTCCTCGGCGACGTTGTAGGCGTTATTGTCGTTCTGTCGTAAAGCCAAGATCACTCCAGGACAGCCCTTGGATGTCGCTCTCCTATGTCGATCCGTAACGATCACGAACGTTGTGCAAACAGGTCGGAAGTCACAACTAGCTTGCACTCGCCTCGCTTCCGCCCGCTTCCGCCATCACCGTCGTGAAAGCGACCGTCGAGGAGAAGACGATACCCGTCGCATATTTGTCAAGAAGTACGGATGGTCTGCGGGTCTGAGCGGTAGAGAACCCACAATGTCGCTTGAACATGGACTTCAAGCCCACCCAAATGTCCATTCGGTTGGAGTGTGACGGAACCGTTCCGGTCCATGTGATGGGGTACGTTCACGATGTCGATATCGCCAGTCTGAACGCCCTGAAGCGTCAAATGGGAATCGCAGACTCGGAGCCGACTCCGCGTGACCTCTCGTTTGATCCGTTTGATGTTCACGTAGTCTCGTTCTCCATGGTCTTCATCGCAGGGCTACTCTCGCTTGGGCGACTACGTTCGATACAAGGATGTCACTCCGGGATCAGGAGCAATCCCCATGAAAGGGGAGCGTGTCTGCATCTCGTGGGGGAAGACGCATCATTTCACCGAGTAGCTACAAGTTGGTCCTCCCCAATGGAACGGAAATCGACTCCCAAGAGCCCAAGGACAAGTCCCGTCTTCCCTTCAAAACGAAGGTGCAGGTGGCTGTGGCGAAGCTGTGTCCCGGCATCGACAAGGTGATTCAAAGTAGAAGTGTGGTGTGATGTGAAGCATAGCGATGCGCGAGGGAGGCGAGCGTGTGGCGGTGATCCGACCCGAGTGGGGATTTGGCAAGAAGGGGTTGAAGTCGGCGTCGATTCCCCCAGACGCCGTGTTTATGATTCGCGTCAAGCTGCTTCGGTGTCTTTCTCCTGTTTGCAACACACACGCTTATTCGTTCTTTTTATATGTATCCTTCTTCACGCCCAACTTTCCGTCTGTAATTCTATAAGTAAACACGGTGATCTCGGAGGGGAGGAGAGACAGGAGCAAGAAGCTGGGGCCTTCCTCACTACGCCTCACCACACACGCGTCGACTCTACCTCTCTCCAGGGACCTTAGCGCCCGTAATCGAGCCAGGATTCAAGTACACCACGTTGTCTCTCTGCTCCACGACCACCTTGTGTCCCTCTCCATAGACAACAATGTCCGCCTTCTCCTACACGGTAATGATTGCTCGATGCATCGTACGATCTTCGCCACCTTGGTGATGTTCTCCTCGGTGATCATCAGGAAGGATGCGGGCTCCACGCCAACGACCTTGTACCCCGCAATGTCCTTGCGAACTATATCCGAACTGCCCTCTGTCTACCCGTCACAACGCAAGAGAAGGGCAACATCGTCCTCGACGGAAGACAGCACGATCACATCAGGGCAGATGCTCTTGAAAAAGGAGACCTCCACTTCGGTGCACATATTTCCCGTAAGGAGGATGTGGCTGAACTTGCCGGGGACCTTGGGATTATCGACGGCGGATTCTTCTTACCAGCATCTTCTTGAAGAGCTCCGGATAGTCCTTTTCCGCGTAGGGAATGTGCGCATCTCCCAGCACCAATACAAGCTACGCTTCACGCACTCCGCCCAGTATCCACTTCTCCAAACTTCGACATCGTCAACGACACAAAGGCACCTGTCTTTGTCGCTTTCCTTCTCGCGGCATAAATACGCCCGTTTCCAACAAACGAAAAGGCTCCGATTCCACCGTCATGAATGTCCCCATAATACAGGATGGATCCGTCCCTATTTCTGTATTCCTGCCGGCTTTATTAGACGGATTATTCTGCACAATCATCTTGAACCAAACTGCATAAATCTCTTATCAAATCACAAATGTTCCGTCGCAAGCAAAAGGAAAGCAACGCTCCTCCCGGCATTGGTGGAGGCAGCCGTGCGAAGCAGACCCGTGCTGAGAAGCAGGCTGAGGCTATGCAGAAGGCTGCTCAGCCCAAGAAGAGAGGCGAGGTGAACGAGCTCATGGCCGTGGGCGGTGGCGTGGACGATTCTGATGCGTAGCTGCTCAACAACCCCGATGTGCAGAAGAACGTGATGCAGCTCCGCGAGGTGATGCGCAAGGTCATCAACTTCTCCACCATGGGTGTGGACATGTCCAAGCTCTTCACGCCCGTGATTATGGTTCCCTTTCGTCGCTGCCTTCACGGATAGATCTCCATCACCAAGGATATCGTGGTGAAGAAGATGACGAACCAGTTCCTCGTGACCTACGCCAAGCAGAACCAGGATCTCGCCATTCTTGCCATCAACACCTTCGAGAAGGACTGCCGCGACGAGAACCCCACCGTGCGCGGTATGGCTCTCCGCTCCCTCTGCTCCCTCCGTCTGAAGACGGTCGTGGAGTACGTCATTCCGTGCCTGGAGCGTGGACTGGTTGACCAGAGCGCGTACGTGCGCCGCAACGCCATCATGGGCGTGCTGAAGGTGTACCACATCGAGAAGGACCGCATTCGCGACAGCAACCTCGTGACGGCTCTGCAGAACCTGGTGCTGGACACCGACGCGCTGGTGGTCACCAACGCGCTTCTCGCTCTGAAGGAAATCACCGGCGACCTGCCCAAGACCAAGGCGCTGATCCACCACCTGCTGAACCGTCTGAACGACTTCAACGAGTGGTGCATGTGCATCGTGCTGGACCTCGTGTCGCAGTACCAGCCCGAGAACGAGACGGAGCTGTTCGGCATCATGAACCTCCTGGAGCCCTTCCTGCGCTACCACAACACCGCCGTCATCCTCGCCACCACCAAGGTGTACCTGTCCTTCACGCAGAACATGCCGCAGGTGTTCCAGCAGGTGATGTCGCGTCTGAAGCAGCCGCTGCTCACGCTGATGGCCAGCAACATCCCCGAGGTGGCCTACTGCGTGCTCGCGCACATGAAGCTGCTGCTGCGCAAGTGCAAGGAGACCTTCCAGGACGAGTACAGACAGTTCTACTGCCGCTACAACGAGCCCACGTTCATCCAGCAGATGAAGATCGACATCCTGCCCATGCTCGCCAGCGAGACCAACTTCGTCGACATTCTCAACGAGCTCAAGGAGTACGTGCCCGGAGGCGACGAGGTGACCTCGCGCGCCGCCATCCGCGCCATCTGCCAGCTCGGCCTCTCGCTCGACATGGCGCACACGCGCTGCTTCGAGACGCTGATCGACTTCTTCGACATGGACGTGGACTACATCCGCGCCGAGACGATGATCGTGATGCAGGACATGCTGCGCAAGCACCCCGACAACGCCGAGGAGGTGATGGAGCACGTGCCGCGCATCCTCCGCAAGACCGAGGACCCCAACGGTCGCGCCGCCTGCCTGTGGCTGATCGGCACCTTCCCCGACTTCTGCGCCGACGCGCCGTACATCATCGAGCCGCTGATCGACGACATCGAGGAGCAGAAGAGCAGCTGCGTGCGCCTCGAGCTCCTCACCACCGCCGTGAAGCTCTTCTTCCGCCGCGCGCCCGAGATGCAGGCGATGCTGGGCCGTCTCTTCAAGAGCCTCAGCGAGGACGACGCCACGCCCGATATTCTGGACCGCGTGCACATGTACTACCGCCTGCTGATGAACGACGTGGACTCGGCGAGACGCGTGATCGACACCACCGAGAACGGCGTGCAGAACTTCGTGGAGATGGACGAGCAGCTTGTGCAGACGCTCTTCAACGAGTTCAACACGCTCTCCGTGCTCTACGAGAAGCCCGCCGCGCACTTCATCACCACCAAGGAGCTCGTCGTGCCCGACCTCGGCTACGACGACGAGGAGATCGACGACGAGGCGCCCGCTGCCGACGCGCCCGAGTACGCCATGGGTGCTGAGGAGATGGCTGCGCCCGCCGAGATGCCTGCTGCCGGTGGCTTCGACGACTTCATGAACTTCGACAGCGCGCCCGCGACGAGCGGCATGGACGACATGATGGGACTCGGCGCCGTGTTCTCCTGCGACCCCGCCCCCACCACCGACCGCGGCACCTTCCAGCAGAAGTGGACCACGCTGCCCGAGGCGCACACGGAGACCTTCCAGATCCCGAGCGCGCCTTCGGACCCGAAGATGGTGGAGTCCGCGCTGCAGATGTACAACATCGCGTTCGTGGCGAACGGCTACATGGGACAGGTGATGAAGATCTTCCTGGTGGCGTACCACGCTGGCAAGGCGTTCGAGACGGAGCTTCTCGTGGCGCAGAACAACTGCAAGATCACCGTGAAGACGGAGGAGCCCGAGCACGTGAACGACTTCGTCGAGATCCTCAAGGGTGCTTTGAACACTCTGTAAGTGGCATTTGCGTTGGGGTGTTTGTTTGATGCTCTCTTTTCCTTTGTTTAGTGGGTGTAAATCACATTCTCTTTTCCCATGCTGAGTAGGTGTGCGTCACGGTGTCTCCCTGCTTTGAATGGATGTCTCGTCCAAAGCCGCGTGATTGTGCGAGGTGCGTATCAGGTCCCTGGCAATGATAGCACCTACGAGCAGGTATCGCTCCGCTTCTCTTCTGCTGATCGACTAGACGGCGATTGACTCGATGGTGACGTTGAAGGAGCTGAAGGTGCTCAAGTCGCTGATTCCCAAGGTGGATTACGTATTTGGCTCGAATCGTGTCTCACGGGCGTAGCAACTCAAAAACTACCACTTTCCCAACTCCGTGCGCAAGCACGTGCTGACTAGGAGTATCTTGCCCAGCATCAAGACAAAGGAGTATATATACAAAGTGAAAGCGAGACTGGAGAATGAGAAGCTGAGAGAGTGGGGCTCGTCCTTCTCTGTCACCTCTAGAGTGTGCGACAACCACATCGATCCGATGAACCGCTACAACGAGGACTGTTCTCTTTATTTGCCTGTTTTCTGTAGCAAATCGTTGACGGTGGGGCGTTTCTTTGCTGTTTTCATTCGGACTCAAGAACACACTGACACTCTTCAAACACACTGACATTCTTCGATAACTCAACAAACACACCACATATCAGGATGAACAGAGTGGAAACAGTCCATGTACGTCTCGTAGTCGATCACGCCATCCTTGCTGTCGCTACGCGCCATCTCCTGAATCAGCAGCAGCTCCTTCACAGGAACGCCCATCGTGATCTCGGAAGACACTCTCGCAATCACCTCCTCGCTCATGCCGCCAGCCTTGCGCAGAATCTCCGCCACCTCCTTCGGGTCGTACGCCACCGGAATGTCCAGCACCACGTTGAACGGCTACACGTCACCTCCCACACCCACACCCACGTCCATCAGACCCAGCTCCTCCATCGCGTTGCGCTGCGAGGTCGTCGCCACCACCATCAGCTTGCGGCCCTCGGTGGGCGGCACCTTCTTGATCAGCACCAGCAGCGCCTGCAGCACCGTGTTGCTGAAGCGCGGACCCAGACGCACGTACTCCACTAGACGCTCCAGGTCGTCCAGAATGATCATCGACAGCGGCGACTTGTACGCGTCCTGGAAGATGGCGGAAATGCGACTGGCCTTCGAGCTGTCAGCGAGGCCAAGCAGCATGTCCGCCGAGATGAACTTCACGAACGGGAACTGCGACTGCACGGCCAGGTACGCCGCCAGCGCGGTCTTGCCCGAGCCCTGAATACCGTCCAGACACACGGAGAGGAGCGGCGTGTGCTCGCTGGTACGCACCTGCTCCACCATCGTCATCAGCTCGCTGTACAGCTTCTTGAAGTCGTCGCTGTATTCAATGATGCCGTTGCGGTAACGGATCGACAGCTCGTCCTTCTCCAGACCGAAGGCCGGCTGCACCTCGTTCAGCGCCTTCATGAAGTCGTCCCACGTCACGCGCATCTTCTCGGGGTCCATGTTCACCTTGCTCAGGTTGTTGATGTCCACCTCGCGCTCCAGCGCGAACGACGACG
>JANPWJ010000949.1:0-11710 GCA_027406325.1 Blastocystis sp. subtype 2
TTAGATCTACAGTCTAACGCTCTACCAACTGAGCTAAGTTCGGTCTGTCTCCACTTCAAACCTCGCCTACATGAGACACCTCTCTGCAACAAACAGAACACTACTATATACACATTTTCAACCTATCACTCATATGCACCATGCTCTCCTTCATTCCCTCAAGCAACTGCAACATCTCGCTCTTTCGCTCAAGCGACAGCACGCTCGGCGACGTCGCCATGTCCTTCAGCAGCAGCGAGTATGTCCGTAGACTCTCCGACACCGAGACGGTTCGCTCCACGCAGTACTCCGCCACCTCCTCCTTCGTTATCGCTTTCCGGTTGGACGACTGCGTGTACATCGCATACGCCGGATTCTTCCCCTTCAGCGGCGTGGTCATGCCCTCTACTCCTCACACGTCTCCCACTCGCCCACTCGTCACGCACTCCTCCAACACGTAGTCGTTCGTCCCGGGCTTCCCGTACCGTCGTCCCTATGCCTCACGCCCTCTCTCAGTCCCTACGAAGTACGAGTCGTTCCCGTCGCCCTTGTAGGCGTCGTTGTAATGCACGCCGTACACGATTCGACGCATCGGCGTGAGCCCGATGAATGTGATCTCAGCCCGGTGGTAGTTGCCGTCCCGCCCCATCGCCATCACAGTCTCGTTCATCTTGTACCGGTTGTCGCACCCGATGAACGCCTCCTCCAGCGTGCGCTCGTCGCGCGGGTCGGGCTCGGGACGCACGGCGCCCGTCTTCAGCGGCGTCTTCGCGGCGGAGAAGGAGGACTGGATCGACGTGAACCGACGCGGCGCGCTCGGCGACTGCACGGACTGCGTGGTCGTCGGGTTGCGACTCACTGTGTACGACGTGGACGGCATCGCTTTGGATGTGGATGACACGGTTTTGGACGTGGAGGACGGCAGAGTCTTCGAGGTGGGCGTGGGCGTCACGCGCGACGCGATGCGACTGCTCGACTGCGTGTAGGAATGACTCGGCGACACGGTGCGACTCGACAAGCGCGAGTACGTCTTGGTGGCGCTCCCGAGCTTGTTGAGAGAGGCAGCGGAGCTCGAAAGCGGCGTCGCGGTTCTTCCCGCGGTGTAGGACACGTGCTTGATCGACGTCGAGGTGCTCTGCTGCGGCGGCTTGGCCGCGGAGTGTGTGTAGTAGGTGGCTCGGCGGTACGTGGAGGAACTGAGGCTGGAGTCGCTAGGGATCAGGCGGGAGAGGCGAGGGCACTCGTTCGCGAGCGACGGGTACTTTGTGAGAAGGAGCTGGTTGATGGACTTGAAGATGGACCGGATCTCGGCGGACTTGGCCTGCAAGCCAGCCTAGTGGGAAGGAGCAAGACGATGTCTTACGGAGACAAGTTCGGAGATCTGGGAGGGATAGTGCATGATCGTCTCGGAAGGCCAGCTCTGGATAATCACTTCCGTGCTGCGGGCCGTGACGAATTGAACCTTTTCGCTAGAGAATCAGCACACGGCCGAGATAAAACCTCAGATGTTTCAGGTAACGTATGAGACTGGGAATGAGACGATCCATCTTCACGTAGGACACCATGCGAATGCAGCACTCCGTAATCACTCCGGAGATTGTCTACGAATCACCACACGCAGAGGTCTGTACACTCACACCCGAAGCAGCCTTCTCGATGATGCCTATGTAGATTTCCAAAGCGGTGTTGGCAAAGCTGTTGCCAAACAGGTGGCAGAGATCCACGATGGCGGTACACGCTTCTGTAACGAGCATGCTGCGATTGTCCAACACCTACGCAATAAACGGCGGAGAGAGCACGACGAACGCAAGATATCAGCCCCATTTTGATATTCATGTCGATCTGCGACGGTGCGATTGCGTTCCCATTCGATGCGCAGAGTTTCTACGCGGTCATGGTCGGAATCACGCTCCATACGCGTAGCTTTGTGATCGCGTCCATCTTTTGGTCCCAACTAGCCCTCGAATTGCTCAGCGTGCTGCTTATTTCAAAGAGAACCGAATTCGGTGCCATCTACGATATCGTTTAGCATACACCCACACGCGGTCAACACTACATACGCTACAGGGAATGGGAGAGTATTCGGGTGAAACACCGTAGGTTTGTCCGTCTCCTTTCTTATCAGAATAACCGCGGTAACGCTACTTCCCCAGATTTCTCGCGAATCGTTCTTCTATGGAGCAGATTGGAGATGTAGTTTGCATGAACATTCGCCTATCCTGTAGTATTCGGAGGAGTTTGAAGCGGTCACGGATGAGGTGGTCGTTGACGGTTTGGACACCGATCTGCACTTAGCCATAGACAGTGGAGAGTCTTCAAACCCTTTGAATGAATTCGCCACCGATTTGACCATGAGCGACGTGGATAGGATCCAGGAGTACGCCTTTAGCAACATCCTGTTGCAGCGGTAACGGTCGTTAGATGGAATGAAGCGTAGGTACAACTTCATTAAGGGAATCAAGGACTGCTGCGAGAAGGACGAATTCTTCGGCGTGAGTCGGACGATCGTTCCCATTCTGAGCTCGCTGATCGACGACAGAGACAACTACATTCGAGCCATCGTTCTGGACCAGCTTGAATACATCACGAAGGTGCACACCGCTCCTTCCGTTCATCCCTAGCTCTATTTTGATCACTCCTACGAGAAAGGCGTCGAGCTGATCACCACGGTGTTCTTTCCCATTTTTCGACGCACGCTCGTCGACATATCGGACTCCGTGCAGAAGGCAACGATGGAGGCGTTTGTCACTTGCTGCTTCTTCATCCACCGAGAGGACCAGGGGAAGTACACCTATATGTTCATTTTGAAGGTGGCCTTGCTCTGTCGTCCTCATCGCTAGTACATTCAGAGCCCGTCAAAGGATCAGAAGATCATCGGCTGCAAGCTCTTCCACGACGCGGCTCGCGTTCTGGGATCCGAAATCATGTCCCAGTTCGGCGTTTCGGAGCTGCTACTGCTCGCACGAAGCCCGCTCTGCCAAGTCCGGAAATACGCGATTCTGGCACTCGGTCCCGTTTCGAGCATTCTCGACATCCAGCAGGTGGAGGAGGAGATCTTCAACACACTCCTCCTCAACACGAAGGTCGTCCTCGCCGCTCCCTCTCACGCGTAGAGCGCGTCGTGGGTGGTGAAGCGTGCATGTGCCATCGTGATTCCCGAAGTCTTCAGCAACATCCGCTCCCACAAGTCCTTCCTCACCATCACCAAAACCATCGGAGAGCTGTTCCGCGACGAGTCGGTGCGCTGTGGACGCCTCACGCCTAGCAACATATGGGTGAAGCAGGCCATGCTGCAGACACTCGGACACCTCATTTCCATCATCCCGAGTCACTTCAACGTCCGTCCCTCGCGACGTGGTGACGCGTAGATTAACGACGATGTGAAGACGCGCTACATGCAGCTGGGAAACGTGAAGGATGACCTCCCGAGCAACCTGTACAGCCGCTGCTGCGCGTTCTACTTCCCCTCCGTGCTGCGCGCCATGTCCTCCTGCGACAACGCGTGGAACGACATGAGCGACCTCTACATCCGACTCTCCCACCACAACGACCCCATCGTGCGACGCAGTCTGGCGCACTCGCTCCACGAGGTGGCGCACCTCATCGGGCCCAAGCTCGCGCAGAAGTTCCTCATCCCGGTCCAGACGCAGTTCCTCTCGGACCGCGACGACATCCGCATGGGCGTGCTCCACCACCTCGCCTCCTTCTGCGACGCCCTGCCTCCCGACGAGCGAGTGGTCCAGGCGATGGTGCGTGTCTGCGCGGCGCTTCACGTGTAGAACCTCGGGGGACTCGTCGCTCGCCTGCGCGACAGTCGGCAGTGGAGGATGCGCGTGGAGGTGGCGCAGCAGCTGCCGGGGATCGTGGCGGGGCTGGAGAAGAAGGTGGTGCTGCAGGCGGTCGCGCCGGTATTCATGGAGCTGCTGACGGACCCCGTGGAAATCGTGCGGCGCGAAGTGTGCGTGCTGTTGAGGGGAGTGAGGAGTAGCGCGCCGGCCACCTTCTGCGTGCTCAACGCGGCGATCGAGGCCAACAACAAGCAGGGCATCGTCTTCTTCTTCCAGATCGTCACGTTCGCGAAGTCGCCGAAGTACAACGTGCGCGAGGTCTTTCTGCTGTGCTGTCCCCAACTGAGGCAGCTGCTGTCCAGCCGCTCGTTCAAGCGGATCGTCCGCCCCATCATCGTGATGCTGGCCTCGGATCCCGTGGCGTGCGTTCGGGAGTGTGTGGTGGACTTGATTCTGGACGAACCGAGTGTGGATCGGAGGGGGAGCTGATGCGTAGACAAGAAGACCAGGAAGCTGTACGGGCTCAAATACGTGCTGAATGCGCTCAAGGACGAGAAGGATCGGGAGATTTGCCAAAAGCTGTCCGCGAATGCGATTACCAGGGATTGGTGGCACAGCAACGTGTATATGAAGGATTTGAAAGACACCATTGCCCAGGAATCATCATAGAACTGCTCTCTTCTAAACGAGGACGCATGTCCCATTGTAACCTATGAGCCTGTTTCTTCAACAAAGAACCGAGAAAAGACGATCCACCTATTGATACTTCTCCATGAACCACTTCTGGAAGGCACTCATTCGCATAATCACCGACTCAATCTGCTCCTCCGGAGGAAGAATCGTGGTGCGCACATGGTAGGTGCCGTCCTTCTGGTGGAAGCCGGAGCCCGACACCGTCACAATGCCCGTGTTCTCCAGCAGCTGCTCACAGTACAGATAATCGGGCGCCACGTGCCTCGCCTTCGCCTCCTCCACCGCCTTCTCGGGCAGAATCACCTTGAAGAAGGCGTACATCGAGCCGTCGATGGGGTTGCAGCTGATGCCCGGCAGCGCGTCCAGAGCCTTGCACAGATGCACCGCGCGGCGTCTGAGGCTGCTGAGAATCGCCTCTCTCTCGTCGCGGTACAGCGCGTAGGACGGCTCTCCCTCCTTGGGCGGGTTCACCATGATGTCCAGCGCGATCTGCCCGTCGATGTTCGAGCAGATGTTGATCGACCACAGCTTCACCAGCTGCGCGTGCACCGCCTCGTCGAAGCCCATCGTGTGCAAGTAGCCGCCGCGACGACCGCACTCGCCGAAGAAGCCCTTGCTGATGCTGTGGAAGGAGGCGATCTGCGCGCCCTTGCCCTCCTCGCCCATGTCCAGCGCAGCCTTGCGGAACGACACGAAGCGCGCCGTGTCCACGTAGATGTTCTCCTGGTACACCTCGTCCGCCAGCAGCACGATCTTGTGCTTCATGCAAAAACGAATGCACTCCTGCATCTCCTCCTCCTCCAGACACTACATGTCAAGATCGTGATCGCGCGCCCACCATGCCCGTCGGGTTGCCCGGGTTGATGACGACCATTCCCTTCAGATGGATGTTGTGCTCCTTCGCGTACTCCACGCATCTCTCGAGCTCCTTCAGGTCCAAGCCCCAACGATGTTCCTCGTCGAGATAGTAGCCAACCAGGTTCGCTCCGTAGAGAGCGGTGGTCGCAGAGTACAGAGGGTACTGCGGAACGGGAATCAAGAAACCGTCGTCGGGATGACCAGAAAGGACCATTAACATGTTCTGAACGGACTGTGACGCTCCGTTGGATAAAAATACTTCTCTTGGGTCACAGGGATAACCGTCGCGACGGGAAATGAAATCGGCCACGTCCTTGCAGACCTGGTGGATTCCCTGACTAACACTATACGCACCGCTGCCTCCTGGGTTTGCATTCAGCATCAAATGGGCACGTTCAATCACATCAGAAGGGAAGGTTCCCTCGGGAACCTGCTTCTCCAGCTCGGGGTAGGATGTCAACGCAAGCACCTGTCTCACGAACGTGAGCGGCTTCTGATGCAATTGCTAACTGTGAGGACAGCCACGCGACACCACCTGCGGGTTACCGATGTTACAGTAAACGAGGGACTTGAACGGGTACTTCTTTCCCTCCTTGAGATCGTGTTCAATCTCTTGAGCACGCACACAAATCTGACCACGCACGGCATACTGGGCCTTAATCAACTAGAGAATCACGGATCGTCCGCCAGTCCTACTCGTGGATTCACGTCGTCTATTGTTATACCTTTGGCTATGGATTACACTCCCAGACATCGACAGAATACGCTCCATGGAGTACACACTCTCGCAAAAGAAAAATGAAAGGGGAGTTGGATCCGGCGGTACAGTCATCCAAAGCACTTGATTATCAAGAAGAGAGAACTAGGGAATCCTATTCTTCTATCTCCGACCCATCGCTCTCACTTCGCGCGTAAATGCACTCTAGACGGACGGGGATACGGGTTCTCGGGTAGAGATGGAACTCGTAGTTGAATTGGTGTCCCGTTGCTGTCGAACGAGCGCTTGTGCACCTTATCCTACTGAAAGCAAGTTGCAGGGTAGAATCGGAAAGAGCGGTGCGAAACGAGAGATGCTGACAACAAACAGCCCTTACATAACCATATGATAATCTTGTTCACAGATCTACAAATCCAGAAGGTGTTTAGAAGAGCTTGTGGAGGAGATGAAGAACAACAACGCCTGCTACAAATACAACGCTAGTAACAAGTACAGAATAGGGAGTGCTACGAGTCACACAAATCGACGAAAGCAAACAGCTCAATTCCAGTTACCTTCGAACTACCATAGGAACCGGTGCTGGCACCGTTCTGGGTTTTCATGACTGTCTTCACCGTCTGGGCCATCAGGAATAAAACGTTACTGAGGGACTATAATCAATATTGAGTCGAGAACGAGCCGAAATGCATCATTGACAGAAATCGTCGCGATTTCGCTCTCGCTCCAACCGCGGTTATTGCCGTTTGGCTCCTTAGCGAAAACACGCATTGAGTGCAACAAACACGCCACTTTGAAGGCACGACTCTCTTCAAATCGCGTCTCGCTCTCACCACGGTACTGCCCACGCCCGCGATGTTCGATGCGTAGTACTGGACGATGCCTGATTGCGACTATCCATCAGCTGACAACTGCAGTCATACGTTTTCCATCAGCGCCTGTGGCAATGCCTGCTTTCCCTGCACAATCGTATTCACGCTCTTCATGCTCTCCTCGTCGAGAGGCGTTATGATGGTGATGAGATTCCGCTTCAGGTCGATGGAATGAACCACGCCCACCCCCACATTCGCGCAAATGGGGAAGCGCTGCATCAAGGGAGGAATGTAGCACGCTTCGGGGAAGGGAGACGCGACGTCTCTCGCTCCCTGTTCACTCTCCTCCTCCTTCGGCACAAACGACGGATCGCATGAGAGACCGACCACGCTTCCGGACAGTGGTATATAATAGAGCGATGGCTTCACTCGTCCGAGGCAGTACTGGAACCGAGAGAGAGGGAGTGTGTAGTGCGGCAGAGCAAGGAACCGGTCCCCCAGGCGGGTCTCGTGATCCCCCACGAAATAGCGAATTAACCGTTTCTCCCGAATACTGCCCGCTTGCAGCTTCTTGGACTCCGACGACTGGGCGTCTATGTTGAACAACCTCTTCTCGTCGACGTTGGAGATTGGGCAGGACTCGAACTGGTCAGGAGAACGAATCTAATCATCACAGGAGGAGCGAGATTTCACGAAAACGACGTGACTGCAGTTGATGCTGTGGTACACCTCGTTCAACACGTCAGCGCCGATGCCCTTGATCCAACCGCACGTGTTAATGACCAGTGGCAGATCTGCGCATGAGGTAAACATGAAATGGCGACCCGACAGGTTCGTCAAGTATTCATGCAGAAGGAAATGGGTGCCCTGCATGTAATGGAACGGATTGTGTTCTGGGGTCTTGTCTCCGATGAATATTCGGCTACGACTGACTTTGGTGTTCGTTTCTCACTAGCGCGATGTCGAGTCGATGTTCGGAACAGATGATGTGCGAATCTGCGGCTCTGTGATCACGGTGAGGGAGAGAATTCCTTCCGTTGTGAACTCGCCCTGGCCCACGTCCAAATCCAGGAACGCCACTTTGGGAGTGTGGTTCAGAAGCGAATTGAGGAGTCCACGGCAGAACATGCTCTTTCCCACGTTCTTCGAGCCCATCACAAGTGTGACGGAACGCTCACACGCCGCGATCGTCTTCATTGTCTATGGCTTAAGAACACGGAGAAGAACGGACGTGGACCCACGCGTCATCAAAGGACACGAAATCGTTAAACGCCATCTTTGGAATCAGCTTTGTGGGCAGTACGTTGAACGCCGTCAGAAGCGTCGCAGTCGGAATCGAGTAATCACTCGGCGTCGTATCGGAAGCCAGCAAATCACTGTCCGAGTCTGTGGGTCTCGGGCTACGCACCGCGGCACTTCCCGATAGCGATCTCTCATCACAGGAGAAGAAGGCAACCACCACTACAGTCACAATCCTATTGCACTCTACTACCCTCGCACTCATTTACAATCGAATGAAACGTTTCCCTCGATTCCTCTCCCAGCAGAAACGCATCAACAACAGTCTCTGCTTCTGTATTGACAGCGCGTATGCAAATGCCATTGTCCGAAGGTGGGCTCTCCACGAAATAGATTTCGTCCCCCGCTTTTGCTTCAAAACCTAGAAATGAGTCACGCTCCTCACAATGCCATACCCAGCGCATCCACACACCCCTTTAGCACTTGAAAGAGATAGGAGCCGCTCAAACAGCAATACTCTCCCTCCTCCATTCCCACAATCAACGTCTCCGTCTGCGCATCCTTCAGAATGTGTCTCGCACCGCTCAGTTTGCTATGTGGATAGGTCGGAGTGTGCTAGAGCTGAGGCGCGCACAGAACGAATACAATGTGAAACGAATTGCCTTTTCCATTCGTATCCGATTTGTTGACTCGCTTGGGAGCGAAAGGAGGCATGGTCGAACGGGAATTGGAGGGAAAGCAGCGGAGGGGAAACCCATAATGAAAAAGGAGCTGGAGTCTGGGCTGCTTAACTAGGGGGATGGTGAGGGGCTTTTGCTGCCGTGTATCTTATTGTGATTCTCCGCTCTATCATTGAGTATGGGATCTCTTCGGAGTTTATTCTGATAGTCGATCAGTGGAGTGTCATATTGCCTTAAGTGGGCCGTATATAGCTCCAAGTTCGCGGTTTCGCCAAATAACGGGTACGTGTTTTGTGAAATGTGATGTGAATTCCGGTATGCGGCGGTGGTGTGCGACTCGACGTTGTGCCTCTTTTATTGTTCTGGGTGTTGTTCACTTTTGGGGTGGTCACGGATCTTTCTTCTTTGTGGTCACTGGTCTTCACTCTTTTGTGTACTGAAACAAAGGAGAGTACTGCAACTTGGCTTGAAGAGCCCCAATGTCTAGCTGTGAGAGAGAGAGGAATCCGCAACCTCCATTGATCGTGACGTCGCTTCTGTTCTCGAAGGCGTTTGGAAGCGTGAGACGAGTGAGACTGGGGATGTCTAGGCGTTAGCGGGAGTGGAGAAGAGCCACTCTCAAGCGTAATATGACGAGGATAGCCGAAAGTCCAGCTGTAACGTCCTTTCGTGGTGAGCGTGGTGAGTTTGGGCAGGTCTAGTCAGTCAAATCACTTAAGGAGAATCACTTCGCAATACCAACGCGCTTGCAACATCGCTTTCTTTGAACTTGAACGCGTCTTCGCCCAGCCGAATACACGTCAATACAGGCAAGTCTATTCAGTCAGGCAATTGAGAAGCGATCACTCTCAAGCACAACGCGAGAGCAGAAGAAGAATGTGCTCCCGCCAAACTTGAGTGTTTTGAGAGAAGGCATGTCTGATTGTTACGCCTGAAAGCGACTTCAACCCCTCAACTGAAGAGACGCCTCGTAGAAACAGAAGCTCGCTTCCTTCACGTTGCCCATTTTAATCACTTCCAAAGCACTCACATTCTCGATCTCGCATACAGTGTAGTAGTAAAACGCCCAGAGACTAATCCGCAATTCTCTCACCTTCGGACAGTTCTTCAAACAGAAACGGCGGTCTGGGTCGCCTTTCGCGAAGAACTTCCCAAAGCTCTTCTTCCCAATCACCACGCTCTCCAGCTCATTCAACCCAACAATGTGCAACTCTCTGACATTCTCAAAGCACTCCTTTCCGACCACGAACGACTTCAGAAGAGCAAACCCGCTCAAATCCAACGTCACCAATTGGGGTTCGTTTCCGCTATGATGACTCACAACGATTCTCTCAACTGAGGGCTGCAGCTTGAACCAATCTCCTTCCAGTGCCACGGTGAGCACATTCTCTGCAGGATTGGGACTGTCAGTTCCTCTCTCCTGAGACTCGGGGTCTCTTTGATTCGTAGTAGATTCAGTGGGTGGAGCAGGAGAAGAGAAGTCAGAGTCAAAGTCATACTCACTGTCTTCAAAAGACTCGTGATTGTCTCCTTGATTGGTCGTGGATTCCAGAAGTGGGGCAGGCGAAGGGAAATCGGGGTCGTAATCAAAGCCACTGTCTTCTCTCACCAACTCTGCTTCATCCTCCTTCACCTCACTCTCTTCCACTTCCTGTTCTTCTGGCTCAGTAGGAGCACGCACCAAGTGAGCTTTGGAAGGAGGAATCAAACTCTTTGGGAGTTCGTTGGGGAGAGGAACGCCTTTACGATTCACGAACAGAATGTGAGTCATGATAACAAACTCGGCGAAGTCCAGCTTGCCATCCTTGTCCAAATCAGCCATCGCAAACAGCTTCTCCAAAACGGGACGCGGAAGACCACTCTGACTGTGATAACTGATGACAACGTCGTGAGGAATCTGACACGTCTTGTCCGTATCCAGCTGCATGAAGAGTTGTTGGTAGAATCCTCTCTCCTGCGGCGAAGTGACGAATGGATCGTTCATGGGAGGCTGAGTGAGTTCGGGATCAGGTTGAGGCATCATGGGAGGCTGAAGCTTTTCTTCAGCTTCTTCTTCATCCACTTCAGGTTCAACAGGAGCAGATTCAGCAACCAAGTGAGCCTTGGAAGGAGGAATCAAACTCTTTGGTAACTCAGTAGGAAGGGGAACGCCTTTACGATTCACGAACAGAATGTGAGTCATGATCACGAACTCGGCATAGTCAAGTTTGCCATCCTTGTCCAAATCAGCCATTGCAAATACTTTCTCCAGAACAGGAGGTGGAAGACCACTCTGACTGTGATAACCCAGCACCACATCGTGAGGAATCTGACACGTCTTGTCCGTATCCAGTTGAATAAACAACTGTTGGTAGAATGAAAAGAGCGGAGGAGTCACAACGAATGGCTCGCTTCCAGTAGGCTGAGACTGGGACGACGACGGAGAGGTGTTTTGAGCAGGTCCAGTTTTCCCATTGCACACAACATGACGAGGGCGCGGAAGCGTCATTCCAGGTCGGGGTCTAGGACCCACAGGACCCACAGGTCCCACAGGAAGAGAAGGCATCATTCCTGGGCGCGGTCTTGGAGCCATTCCAGGACGCGGAGGAAGCATGCCAGGTCGGGGTCTAGGTCCCATGCCAGGACGAGGACGAGGCATTCCTGGTCTCGGCTTGAAGGGAAGGGGACGAGGAAGAGCCATCGAATTTGCGTTCTGATTAAACTGAGGAGGAATGGGAGGAAACGCCATTCCCGGTCTTGGTTGCGGGCAAGCCATCGATGGAACCATCTTCGCTTGCTTCACTTCCTTTAGCTCCTCCATACTCTCCAACTTCCCTGCGTTCTCCATCTTCACCGCCTCAATACACTTGAAAGCAGTGGGCAGAGTACACTTCGCCAACTTCGGGATTCGCGTCAACTCCACCATCTTCATATTCCGAAACGTCTTCACCTTCCCCTTCAACACAC
>JANPWJ010000950.1:0-11508 GCA_027406325.1 Blastocystis sp. subtype 2
AGAGAGGTCCTGTGCGTGGCATCTCCCTGAAGCTTCAGGAGGAGGAGAGAGAGCGTCGTCTTGACTTCATCCCCGAGCACTCTGCCCTTGAGAAGGAGGAGATCCTTGTGGATGCCGAGACCAACGAGATGCTGAAGGCCATGAAGATGAACATTGCCGGACTGAAGGTCGTTGGCAACAGAAAGTTCCGTGGCCACAAGAAGCCTCAGCAGCACTAAACACTCCTTATATTTATTCCTATGTGATCGCTGTTTCTTCTCACATCCGTCTCGCGTTTGCACTCCGAGGAGCAAGAACGGGCGAGAAGAAGCCCTTCGACCGGCTTGAGAGCGGGGACAGTTTCGTTTTCTCACCCCTCATTTTCACCCCAACATCGTTTTTCCACACAACACACTTGGTTTATCTACAGCTCTAACGTACGTAACTGCTCTTGTCGTGCGTCGCTTTCGCCTATAAACCCCTGCTCACCTCCCCTAGAACAGATGAGACATCTTAGTGCCTACCTCATGCTCCTTCTCGGTGGAAACGAGAAGCCCACTGTACCCTGCTCGATTTTCGTCGTTACGCAATAGGCTGAGAACATCAAGAGCGTTCTTGAGTCCGTCGGTGCTGAAGCCGAGGACGAGAAGATCGAGAAGCTCCTCGCCGACCTCGAGGGAAAGAACATCGAGGAGATGATCAAGGAGGGACTCGAGAAGCTCGTCTCCATTCCCGCTGGAGGTGCTGCCGCCCCTGCCGCTGCTGGTGCCGCTGCTCCCGCTGAGGAGAAGAAGGAGGAGGAGAAGGAAGAGGAAGAGGAGGAGGAAGATGTGGACATGAGCGGAGGCGGTCTCTTCGGTGGTGACGACGACGACTGGTAAAGTGGAGGGTTTCTTTATTGTCGTGTTTGTACCAAACAGAGAACACGTTCATCTCCTTTATCATTTGTATAGCCTTTTCGTTCTACACATCAGAAGCTCGCGGGGTCCCTACTACAAACGAGTGGTGCAGAGACAAGGAGTCCACACAATCGAGGATCTTCTGCACTAGCTCCTTTCTTGTTGTCGAAGCCATGTAGTCCTGAAGCAAATCGAGTGTCTTCTTCAGCGGAGTCAGGCACTCCACCTCCTTCTCTTCCGGACAATCCCTCCCCATTGTTTGCGCCGCCACCGTTCTCTTTTCCACCTCCTCCATCACCCGGTCATATGCTCTGTGCTGCACCTCCCTCAGCTGCGGGATCATGTCGACGCAGACAAAGGCGCTGGTGTTCACCTCCTGCAACCTACCCATCATCGCCAGTCCCAAGCCCTGCTCCTCGCCGTACAGATACGGGATGAAGAAGAGGTGGTACTCGATCGCGGACATGTTGTTGAAGCGGAGACAGTTCTCCTCGAGGGACTCGACCGCGTTGCTGTTCACTACACGTCACCGCGCCGCCCTGCACCCACCCAGAAGCGCCAGCGTCACCATCTGGCGAAGCACGCTCAAGAAGTGCTCGACGCTCTGCGGACTACGGTGAAGCGACACCCCATAGCCCACTTGCTCAGCGTGATGGCCTCGCGAATCGCCGCGTGGAGGAGAAGGAGGAAGGAGTGGTACTCGGGCGCTATCTGCACCTCACTCCACGCCCGCACGCTCACCTTGCACGCCTCGAGGTGGAGCATCTGGTACAGTCGCTCGTCCTCCTTCGGGCTGTCCACGCCCACTCGCCTCATCACGTCGTACTTGCCGTCACTGTCCTCGCTCACGTCGTAGACCACGCCCTCGCTCGAGCTGCTCAGCAGCAGGCGTCGGCACTCGCTGAGCAGATGGGTGTGGCGCGACCGAATCCACTCGCTCTCGATCGACTGCGAGAAGGCCGTTAGCGGCATGGAGGTCTCCGCGAGGAGCCCGTCCTTCAGCATGCTCTGCTCGAGCTGCAGCGCCTGGGGGTGAGGAGGAGGCAACGAGCAAACGGGCTCCAGCGACTGCTGCCAGGCGGTGAGCGCGGAGCTGTCCTTCGGGATCTCTTGCTACGATGAGAGGCGCAGAGAGCGAGCTACCTTCATCCACGCGAGGAGCGTCTGCTCCACGGCGCCGTACACGACCTCCATGAAGGAGTCGGTCAGGCGCGGCACGGCGGAGAGGAGGTGGGTGAACACGAAGTGGATGAAGGACTGGGCGTTCGACGGCGACAGACTAGGGCGTGAGAGGAGAGGAGAGTCAGCACCCCTGCACCGCCTCGCGACCGGGGGGAATGGACCAGGTCGAGATGGCGAAGAGCGAGTCTTGCTGGGCGGTCTCGACGGGCACGCTCTAGGGAGTCACGCACGCTTGTAAGCGGTACGGAGGGGTGGGACAAGCAGTACTCGCAGAGCGAGCGCATCTGGGAGCAGAGCTGGTAGCACGTGTCGTCGAAGAGCTCCAGGGGCTGGAGGAGCTCGAAGAGAGAGGCGAGCGAGAGACTGGAGTCCTGTAGCGTCTCGTACACCGAAATGGCGTCCGACTCAATCACGACGCGCTTGCTCACCAGCTGCGTGAGCGTCGTCTTGATCCGCAGGAGCTTGCGCTTGTACGCCTTGCGGAGAAGACGCAACAGCGACTGATTCCCCTCATCCTTCTTCTCGACGCTCTCGAGAAGTCTTCCCACTTCAACAATCGACGTCACGGCTGACGACAGATCGTTCTTGTGAAGAAAACCGTCGAGAACGACGAGCTTCTCGTAGATGTGTTGATACTCCGTCACCAATCCCAGGATGAAAGAGGCGTTGCGAAGCTTTGATGTGATTTCTTCCTTCTCGCGCGCGAGTCCTTCGATCTTGTCACAATTGTCAATCTAGGAGTAATCGGAAAGAACCACGCGTTCTTCTTCCTTTATGACTGCCGATATGCGTTCGAACTCGTTTTGAAGCTTTGTTTTCTCGTGACTGACGGAATCGGGATTCTGACAAACCCGGTTTGTGTGATCGAAGCACTGTTTTATCACCGATTCAAATGCAATCTAGAAATCACTGTGTACACGAGCAGCAGCACCTTGTTCGCACAAATCTCCTTTTCCATCGAAGTCATAATGCCCTTGAGCGTCTCTAGCGTCTCCTTCGTGTTCTCCATGGCGAATCGCGCTGAATACCGTCGATGAACAGAGACATGAAATACCCCGCTTCTTTCAGAGTCCCCTTTCCGAGCCGATTTCGGTTCAACATATCAAAAGCCAAATACCATTGTCGTAGTGACGCATTGCTAGCATGGCGGATCTGAATTCAATCGCAGGGTTTGTGGTGCCTGCTGATGTCTAGTCGTTGCGTTGTGATCTCGCGAACTACATATCCGAAGAAACGGGTATGCAGGTGGATATCGACCTAACGAAGTCATTACGGAACGGAGTGGTAGGGTAATCGGGCTAGGGGAGACCTATAGGTCCTCTGCTCTCTGTTCAAGAAGCTAGTCCCGACGATTGACATGGAGAAGTGGTTTGTGCAGCCGGGTAGACCCCATCGGTTTCGTATCAAGGGTAGGGGAGGCGCAGACATTGCAGAACTGCAACATCAATGCGTTTGGATCGGGTTGCAGGCAGATTGGCGTTCCAAATGATTGCATCCTGAAAGTGAAGGATTTTTCACAAGGCACTGTAGTATTTGCAGTACATTTGATTATCGTTCAGAACGACGTGCTTGTGGACTGCGTGTTCTCCTTCCTCCGCATCGTTCTCAATCGCAGCGTGGTCAACGACCGTTCGACCCAATCGCTTCGTGCTCTAAGTGCGTGTTCGGATTTCGATTCATGTTCAGTCACGAAGTACGATCAGTTTCGCGGTGTCTCGCTCATGAAATCCACGGACCAGCCCGTGTCTACGCAGCCTGTGCTGCTGTTCAATCCTCGTCTGACGACCAACTCGCCATACAACGCCAATTCGCGAAAGATGGGCAAGGACTACACGAACGACGAGTTGGAGAGGATGCGCTTGGAGTTGGTGAAGGGATTGGAGCAGGACAAAGAAAAGAGCGAGCAATTGGAATTGCAGGAAGATGAGGCGTTTGTCGACGAAATGCGTCGTCGCTTGTCGGAAGAGCACCGTCAGGAGCAGGCGCAGGAGGACCCAGCACAGGAGCGAGTCTCGCTGTCGAAGAAGGGGAAGGAGATCTCAGTGGCGGACCAGCTGGCTGCGGAAGACGAGGACGCGGAGGACCGAGCACTGGGTCCCGTGGACTTCGACATGCTGGAGAAGGAGATGGGTCTGCAGTCGAAGGCGAACGATTCGCTTGAGATGACGGAGAAGCAGGTAGGTTCGTCGGGTGAGACGCGAGCTGAGGTGGTCGTTCGTGAGAAGGAAACTCAGTTAGTCGTTAATGAAAAGCAAACTGAGTTAGTCGTTAATGAGAAACATACTGAAGTGACCGTTCATGAGAAACAAACTGAAGTGACTGCTAATGAAAAGCAAACTGAGCCGATGGCTTCAGAGAAGCAAAACGAAGCTGTCTCGAAGGAGAGCCAGAACGAGACTACTCCCTCAAAGGAGCAAGACAACGCTCTCCCCGCGAGAACGCTGGAGGAGGAGCTCACGCCGCTGGTCGTGAACCCGACGGCTCGCTTCCACCTGATGGACTACCTCGTGGAGTTGGAGGAGCGACTGAAGGAGCGAGTCGTCAAGGAGAAGCCGCTGCCTGCCTACGCTCATCCTGTCAAGACCCAGAAGACCCAGCAGATGCAGAAGACCCAGCAGATGCAGAAGACGCACACTCCTGTTATGAAGAGAGCTGTGCCAAATCCCGCGGGGAAAACCGCAAAGCCTGCAGTCACGCCCTCGCCACGTCCACGCTATGAGAGTCGTTTCGCGAATAAGCAGCCGGTGTCCGCGTCGTCAACGCTGCGCTCTGCTCCGTCGTACGCGAAGACAGCCACGAGCGCAGCGCAGCCACAGCCATCGCGACAGCTCCGCAAGCCGATGCAGACCTCCCTGCACACGTCGGTGAACACCTCAGTGAATACCTCAGCGAACGCCTCAACGAACGTGCGCTCGCGCCTCTTCCTCCCCTCGATCTTCCACTCTCCCGCCGTTCCCTCCATATCGCCCATGAAACCCCCAGTGCCGAAGCCGCAGTCCTCGCCGACGCGGCACTCGTTCAGTCCGCTGGTGAATCAGGACAAGCGACAGAGTAGCGAGTTCTCTCCTCTAGAAGCCAAGGACGGCGCGGCGCGTTCAAGACTGCCGCTGCCGATGGTGCTGCGATACCCGATGATGCACAGCCTGTCCAATCGGAATAGTCTCGTCGAAGGACTCGAAGAAGTCGAAGAGCAGAAAGAGGTGAGTGTGGCTGTGTGGGGTGAGTCGTAGTATGAGCATAACTCGCGGATTCCCATTCCACGGGTAGTGTTGATGGAAGGGAGTGACGAATAGAAAACGGTTGACGTGGGAGCGTTGCGAAAACGGTACTAGCCGTGTTTGTTGGACGAGAGAACGTGGCTTGAGAAAACAAGAGAATGATTTGCAATCTGAATCACCGTGGCAACCGCCACGCCCACAGCCGCCACTGATAGCAAGCTCGTAATGGAGGAATGGACGTACTCCATGGACTCTCCGGGATGAAGAATCATCTCTACGCATCACGAGGACGGACGAGAGCGACGGTAGAGGTTCTGAAAGGACTGGAGGTGCTGTTTGTAGTGTCCTTGATTCTTCTCAAACTCCAGAATCATTGAACTACGCATGACCCCAGAACCGCACGAGGACTCCTCTGGAAGAACAAGGCCATTCTTTCTCGCTTTGAAGAGCAGTTTTGTAGGAGGAAGGGTGGAATAAAAGAAATGGGTGTCCCCTACGCGTCACCGTCCTCTCCAACCACCACGTATGATCTTCTCCAGAGGAAGCTGCTTCTCCGACAGCTTCTACGCTCAAGCCACGCACCCAATCCATACGCCCAGTTGCTGGTACACCTGGTACCGCTCCTGCGCCGTGCTCAGCTCCTCCTTGAAGTGGAAGATGATCTAGAGTCAAGAACAACGCACACGCCCCACAGAGGCAGAGACATAAATCGACATAAGCGGGTGGAGCAGCATCACGTCCATGAGACGAGCCACCTGATAGATCGAGGACAGGGAGTGCGAGAAGCTACACGTGAGGGGAGGACGAGACAGGCGACAGCGTGATTACCCACGGCAGAATCACCACGGGCGTTTTCACCTAGAATGGACATGAGGAGAAAGGAATACTGGGTTTTGGAGAATCGGGACCAGCTCCGGAGCACGCTTCTCTAGCACGGGATAGAGCAGCTCCAGAAGCTTCTGCACTTCCTCAAAGTTGGACTGCATGTAATCGCGAAGATATGAATGGGTGAGCGCCTTCATCACCGTGTAGGTCCAGTCGATGTCAAAACGACTCACGAGAAGAAAGAACTCGACAATGTCGTGAAAGCCCTGGTAGTAGAAGAGGGAGGGATCCTCTCGGAGAATGGAGTAAATCACCCGAGCCAACGACTCGCGGTAGGACATTCTATCGGTGACGAGAGAACGATGAAGCGACAGAGTGATTGTGTCGATCTTGTCGAATCCTTCAAAATGACTATCCATGAAGCACAGCGAGAAGCGCTACACGAAACTGCGCTGAAGGTCCACTTCGATCTGATGGTCTGTCCGGTACTCGTCCGTATATGCTACGTTTTAGGAGAATGATTTGCTACAACTGGGACAAACTAGTAATTTGTATGGATCTTGACCCAAAAGCAGCAGCCACGCATCTCGACGCACGTTAATGGAAATGAGTCCTCTCTACGCTTGAATGCATGACTATGTGACGTACTTCCATCCAAACTCGCTCCTTTATCGAATCGATGTCAGGCTACAGGGTGAGTCAGAACGGGACAAGAAGACGGGAGTGCTGCGAATTGCCTTAATGATCTTCCTCTCCTCTGTTTTCTGGTACTCCCACGAAGGCATTCTTTGTTTTAGGGATTAGCGTGTTGTGTCAATCATGTCCGTAGTGAAGCGAGAGATGATGATGTACTGCTTTGATGTCATTATCGGCAGACTTGTCGGAATGCCTGCACCCAAGCCCGAATTCAATACGGCTCTGAAATAGTGGATATTCAAAGTGTGGTGTGAATCGTAGCGGCATCTTCGTAACATTGCAGGAGGAAAGGGGGAGGGAAAAGGCACTTCGTGGGTGTATTGGCTGCTTGGCTCCCATCTCGCTCGATAACATGCGCAAATACGCTCTGTACAGGTTGGGTTTGTGGATTTGTGTGATGTGAAGCGCTTTCAGTGATGATCGTTTCAATCCCGTGTCTCTGGAGGAGGTGCCTAAGCTGGAGGTGGAGGTGTCTCTTCTCCACTCGTTCGAGAAGGCGAGAGACGCGCTGGATTGGGAAGTGGGAAAGCACGGAATCATGATCGATTTTGAAGTGGACGACCAGCCCTACAGTGCAACGTTCCTCCCCGAAGTCGCTGCAGAGGAGCATTGGGACCAGCGCACTACTCTTCAGTACTTGGTGAGGAAGGCGGGGTACTTCTACAGCGAGTACAGGCGTGTCTCGTGTGTAAACCATAGTGATCTGCTCGACGAGATTGAATGCACTCGTTACCAAACGGATAAAGCCTACCTGTCCTTCAAGGAGTATGTACAGATGACGAAGGAGCGCAACCGCGACGTGACCGCTGTTTTCAAGGAGCACGGGATTGCGCTGTAACTTGGTTTTGTTTGAAACACGTGTTGGGTGATCGCCATTTCTTCTTTACTATGTCGGAGGTCGTGACTCCTTTTCCATCCTTCGTGCGTGAGCGATGCGATGAATCTAATTCGTGTAGAACCATGTGGCTGTGATTATGGATGGCAACAGACGCTGGGCAAAAAAGCAAGGTCTCCCGATCATTTCCGGGCATCGCAGGGGGTCCGAGGTGTTCAAGGAATCGCTTCAGTGGTGCGTGGATCTTGGAATCAAAGAGTACACGGTGTACGCCTTTTCCTGCGAGAACTGGAGTCGAACAACAAAAGAGGTACCCGTTTTGAATGGAAATGACTGAGAGGTCGAGGACTTGATGTCTCTGTTTGGCATGTACACGGACCAGGTCGTTGAGCAGATGCAGGTGGACAAGGACAGCGTCTACAACAAAATCCGACTCCGCTTTATCGGGAGACATATCCTTACGCCTTGACATTGACTGAATCCTTCATTCCCAGGGGATCGTTTGTCAAAAGAACTCGTGACGAAGATGGAGGAGATGGAGGAGAGATCAAAGGACAACTCACTTCTGTTGGTGAACGTGTGCTTGGACTACAGCGGGAAGTGGGATATCGCGCAGAGCTGCATGAAGATTATTCACAAACATCATATCGATTCGCTAGTGGAGGACGAATTGTCGAAGGACATCGACGTTGACTCTCTTATCCAGGGTATTCTCGTTGGGCTATAATGAGGAAGTAGAGATCGGGTCCAATTTGGAAATGGGCGACTCTCCCGTGGATGTTCTCATCCGCACTGGCGGCGAGCATCGCATCAGCAACTTCCTTCTTTGGCAGATTGCCTACGCAGAGCTGTGCGTGGTGGATGACTATTGGCCGGATTGGTCCTTTGAGCGGTTTAAGGCGGCTTTGCTGGAAGTGAGTCACAGAAGCCGCCGGTTTGGAAAGTAGCCGGAGCAGAAACTAGTCGCTTTACGTGCAGTGTTTGTTCGTCAGACGCCAGTTTTTCTTTTGTCATGGACGATCTTATTGCATATGAGTATTGCTTGAAGGAGCGTATTGTCGACGCAGTGAGCTGTCGCTGTTGGTGCTAGGAGTTCACTTCGTAGTGTATGAGGGGAAAGACTTCAAGGAGGCACTGGCCAAGGATAAGATGTTCGCGAAGGCCATCAAATTGAGAAAGAAGTTCTTTGTATTATCGGAGCAAGTCGAGTCGTTTCGCTGTCCTCAATTGTAGATTGCGCACTTTTCCGTCAATGTCAACATCGTGCATTTAAATTCCCTCATCCACCAAATGGTCTGAGCCCGTGTTTTGGGTGATGTGTAGTATGACATATGTAACACGAGTAGAATCGATGGCGCGCACTTCTGGACATGCTACAAATATGTGGTGATTGTATCTCATGTTGATTTGGTGAATGGCTAGGATACCCTGCTGCTGGCGAAGGCGAGCGAAAAGAAGATCATGGAATACTTGAGAGTGATCGAGAATTCGGGTAGTAACGTGAATCCCGCTGAATGTGTAGATGACCGGAATGTGCTCTCCGATCTGTACAGGGAGTACCGAGAGAGGGCGAGAGAGATCACTGTGCCTTGTATATTATCCGTATGAAGCGTAGGAAGAGAGTGTCCAGCAGACGAAGGAGACGCTTGAACGAATGATCGATCGAATGGAGGAGGACACGTGCGGCGAGTGTGTGCTGGAGCACGTGGGTGTGCTGGTGGAGAGTGAGGGCTAGAAGCTGGCGGACGTCATCGACACGCTATACCAGGGAGTGAAGGCGGCTGGAGGGGAGGATTCTCCGGACAGCGATTCTCTGATTGACGAGGCGGCGACGAATGACGAGGTGATAACGGTGGCGAAGATGGCGAGACAGAATCTCCGAAAGGCTCAGGAGGCGATGAAGGATCCGCTGCACGACATCGCTCAGGCTCCGAGGAAGCTGTCGGACGAGGTGGAGTGGACGGACGAGGAGGCTTCGGACCCGGCTGCGAAGCCGGATGAGGGTGTTGCTCAGAATGGAAAGGAGATGGCTCAGGACGGGCAGGAGAGTGCGACTCCGGGAATGGAAGCGGGAGAAGACAAAAGCGCAACTCAGGGTGAGAAGGCAGCGGAGAGCAACAAGGACATGTCGCACTCCTTCTTGTCATCCATCCCGAACTCCTCCGACACGGAAGAGGAAACCTTCACGGGTTGGGCTGGGCATTCTGCGTGACATGTAGTGAATCCTTCCGTAAACACCCCCTCCAAGCGGAGACGCGTGGCGTGGACGCCTAGAGAGGATAACATCCTCGTAAGGTACAAGCACATGGTGGGCAACTGGGTGGGCATCGTGGAGTGCACGAAAGGGGAGCTCAACCGCAGTGCCTTATCGATCAAGGTGGGTCTTCCTGCGGCGTGTGACGATTAGGACCGAGTGCGTGTGTTAAAGAAACGAGGCGAATGGAGCGATTAAAAGGACCTTTTGGGGTTGTTTGTTACTTACGAACGGCGTAGGAGTGGCGTGAAGGCTTCTCGTCGTCGTTCGCAAGGATATGTCCAGCTGCGTTACCGAGGGAAGCAGCGCGAGACAGCGCTCGCGGTAGTCCGGAAGCTCGTAGAGCGGCGTGTGCTCCAGATAGACGGTGGTCAGTCTACTCGTCACCGACGATGCTGGACCCCACTTTCTGTACGTCGAGGACAGCGCAGACAGCTCGGAGAGAGCGTCGTACGAGCCGATCTTCGTCTGCGACAACTACCCTTCATTCCACGCATCGACGCTACCCAGAGGAACTCCAGCGACTTGAAGCCGCCAAAGCCCTTGGTTGAGGTGAGGAAGTTGTAGGTGAGGTCCAGCGTGTTCAGGTTCTCCAGCCCCTCCATGCCCTCCGCGACCGGGATCCCGTTGTACGCAAGATAGCTAGGGCTCACGATATTCCAGCACGCGTACAGCTCCTCCAGCGACGAGAGCGATTCCAAACCCACCGAACTGCGAATGCGATTGCTCTGCAGGTCCAGCACACGCAATTGCAAACCGTCGAGTCCCTATTCCTCAGCTCACCCCGACAGACGGACCTCGATCTTTTCAATTTTGTTTCTTCCAAGGTAGAGTTGACGCAGATTCTTCAACCCGCTTAATCCCGCAATGTGTCGAATATGGTTGTATCCCAGATCCAGGGTCTTCAAGCTGGGCAGTGTGCACACATTCGACATATCCTCGATCTTGTTACTGGCGAGATATCTACATGAGAGCGCGAGACCAAAGGGAACAGTTCTTCTAGCTTCACCAGGGAGGACATATCCGGAATCTCTTTGATGTTGTTGAAGGATAGGTCCAGAACTCTGCACCTTCATGGAACGCACATTAGCTACCTCAAGTTGACAAACTGAGAGAAGTGCTTGATCTCTCGCAGCTTGTTGTCGTACAGTTCGAGCACTTCCAGATTCACCAGGTGATCCATGTTCTGCATCTTGTGAATCAGGTTTGAACGAAGCACCAAGCTCTAGCATCACAGGGAAAGACCACCACTACTGTTAGTTTTGTCAAATGGTCGATGCCATCAATTCGCGTCACCTTCCGTCCCTGTGTTCCAACGTGGAACAGCTCCTACAGTCTTACGTGACGAACACTCTTCGCTACAGTCATATCCGGATCTATCTCGACAACATCGACAGGAGTGATGAGGCGCTCCCCAGGTGGAACGTAGTCATCCTTCTCCTGATTCGGCAAGTCACTGGGATTGCTCATGAAGCGATTAATGGTGATCCAAGAAGCGGCTGCGCGTCATAGAGGTGGGAGCAACAAACAACGCAGGATAAACAATCCACTACAATCAAGATGCCTGAACACACAACGCAATTATCGGTTGGCCTTCGCCACACGCTCGATCTCGTCCTT
>JANPWJ010000951.1:5267-17463 GCA_027406325.1 Blastocystis sp. subtype 2
GTTGCCCATAGGAGGCATAGCACCCATCGGCGGCATCATACCCATGGGGGGCATGTTGGGCATGTTGGGCATGTTTCCCATGGGAGGCATGTTTCCCATAGGCGGCATGTTGGGCATGGGAGGCATCGCGCCCATCGGAGGCATGGCGGGAGCCGCGGCAGGAGAGCCGGAGGGGTTGGCGGGAGCGTCGGCAATGGGCATCGGAGGCATCATACCCATGGGGGGCATCATGCCCATCGGAGGCATCTCCATGGGCTTCAGGGCGGCGTCCATGCTGGTGATCTTGGCGTTCATCTCCTTCACGTACTGCACGAAGTAGGGCAGGCAGAAGTTCATCATGTCGTTGCGGAAGCCCAGCTCGAGGACCACGTCGGGCTCGACGAGGTCGTAGCACGTGAAGAGCGTGGCGCAGAAGGACTCCTTGTCCTTGATCTCGATGAAGTAGTTCAGGAGGTCCTGCGCGAGCTCCTTCTTCTTGGACTGCTCGGTGGTGTCGATGGCGTCCTTGAACATGTTGTCCTTCTTCGAGATCTCGATCGACTTCTCGAACTTCTCGTTCTTCTTGTACAGGTACGCGGCGATGCGGCGGAACTCAAGCAGCTCGTGGCTCTCGAGCTGGGAGGCAAGCGCCACCTGGTCGAAGGCGTCGAAGTCGTCGATGGACTTGCGGAGGTCCTCGTAGTTCTCGTCCTCCACGTAGAGCTTGTTGATCGCCTCGTTCACGGGGGCGAGGTTCTGGCTCTGCACGTCCTTCAGGTAGGGCATCGCCAGGGCGGTGTTGCCGCTCTTCTCAAGCTGGCGCACGACACGCGCGGGGTCCAGGGACTCCTTCACGGTGCTCAGCAGACGCTCGAGGAGCATGGGGTGCTCGGCGATCATCAGGTCGATGGCGCGGTAGTTGAGCTCCTTGTTGTTGACCTTGGCGATCACGTCGAAGAAGTCGTCCTCCTTGAAGGCCACCGAGGAGTGGTCCATCATCGTGCGGGCGGCCATGTCGAAGTCGCCGGTCTGCTTGTACATGAAGAAGGCCTCGTACCACAGACGCGCGGACTCGCAGGCGCGCTCCACCTTGGCGGACTGCATGCGGTTCCAGTGGATCTTCAGGTGGTCCATGGTCTTCTCCTCGTCGTACTTGGTGTACAGCACGGCCAGCTCCGTGAAGATGCCGGCGTGGGCGTTCTCCAGACCCAGACCCTGCTCCATGATCTTGATCAGCTCCTTGTACAGACCTCTCTTCTCGTAGGCGGCCACCAGCGACTCCAGGTGGTCAGGAGAGGCGATGATGTACAGAGCGCACGTCTGCGCCAGCTTGTACTCCTCGGCCGCCAGACACGCCTCGTTGATCTCCTTCCAGGTGCGGATGTTGTTGGCCTTCTTCGCCACGTCCACAGCCTCGCGGTACTTGCCCAGGCACACGTAGGTCGACGCCAGCTTGGCGGTGTTGCCCACGTTCTCGTACAGGATGCGCGCAGCCTCGTACATCTTCTCGTTGAAGCAGCGGTCGCCGATCACCTGGATCTGGGCGGCGTTGGGTCCGCTGATGAACTCCTCCAGCTCGTTCAGGCGGTCCAGCTTCGCGTAGGCGTACGCCAGCGAGGAGTCGACGCGCGCCTGCTTCATGGTCTTGCGCACCATCAGCAGGTAGTTGACCAGGCTCTCGTACTTGCCGTCGCGCTCGGCGGCGGTGATGACGTCCATGAAGGTGGACGGGTCCTGGGCGCTGATGTACGCCTTGATGGCCTCGTCGACCTGGTTGAAGTCGAGCTGGGCCTTGGCGACCTTCGACCACACCAGGTTGTTCTGCGAGCGCTCAGCGAACTCCACGGCTCTGTTGATGTCCTTGATGTTCTGGATCAGCACGGTCACGGCCTCCACCTGCATGTTCACCTTCTTGTAGATCAGGAACGCCTCCTCGGGATGGCCCTTCTCCAGGCAGTGCGCAGCCAGCTGCGGCGCGTCGAAGTTGTCCAGACGCTCAATGTAGTCGGGGACGCGCTCGGGCGCAGCCTTCAGACCGGTGATAATCAGCAGGTTCTGGAGCGACTTGTTGGAGCCGAAGTCGGTGCCCTGGAGCACGAGGTGCTCGAGCAGGTCGAGCAGAGCCTCGGGCATGTTGGCCTCCATGAACGCCTTCACGGTGCGGCTCACCATCTCGCTGTTCTTGCACTCGGGCAGCGCCGTGTTCACGATCTGCTCCACGATCTCCTTCTGGAACTTGTTCTCGGGGTTCAGCACCTTCTTCCAGAGGTTGTCGTCCATGCGCTCCACCAAGTAGCGGGCCTGGTCCTTGAACAGACCGTTCTCGTTGGTCACGCGGATCAGCTCGTCGTCGCAAGCACCGTTGGCGCGGCGGTAGGCCAGGAAGGCCAGGAACGGGTCCACCTTCTCGCAGAACTGGCCGATCACCTTGCTGTCGTAGAAGGGATCCTTCAGCAGGAACTCCTGCGCGTTCTGGTTGTTGGAGATGTAGATCTTACCGATGGCGTTGTGGAGCTCGGGGTCCTGAGAGCCCTCTCTCAGACGAGCCTCCAGCCAGGGCTGGATCATGCGCAGGCGGTTGCGCGCCTCGCACACGTCGACCAGCGGGGCAATGGGGCACATCGCCATCACGGAGTTCAGCAGCGACTGGATGAAGTCCTCGGAGGCGTCCATGTCGATCAGCTTGCCGATGATCACGGGCGTCTTGGCGGGAGCCACCTTCTGCACGAACGCCTCGATGTACTTGGTCAGGTGCTGCTCGTACAGGTACTGCGTCATGTCCTCGATGAGGTCGAAGCGGTTGCACAGGTGGATGAGGGCCAGCGGGTCGGGCAGGTTCGCGTCGATCAGGAAGGCCTTCACCTCCTTGGGGTCGTAGGCGTTGCCCTCGCGGCACATGCGCTCCACCTCCTTGTACTGACCCATCTTGGTGGCGGCCTCGATGTACTTGAGCTGCACGTTGCCGTCGGTGGTGGTGTACGCGATGGCGCTGAGGAAGTAGAAGAGACCCTCCGTGCACGAGAACTCGTCGAAGAGCGCGATCAGCTTGTCCACGCCGATCTTCTCGGAGAACTGCTGCGCCACCTTCACCACGATCTGCACGTTGGAGGAGTTGTAGGACATCAGCGTGCGCAGAATCTCAATGGGCTCGTCCTCGGGCAGGTTGCCGATGTAGGGGATCAGGAACTCGGGCTTGATCATGTGCGTGTTCACGATCACGCGCTTGATGTCGTCCACGTTCGTGTACATCGTCAGCGCAGCCTGGTACAGGCCGGCGCGCTCGCACAGCTCCGCGATCTTCGCCTTGTCGTAGTGGGTGAACATGTTGGCGGAGATGATGGCGTCAGCCACCTGCGTGTTGCCGCTCGACAGGTTGATCTCCAGCACGCGCGTCTGCAGGTCGCCGTCCTCGGGCAGGTCGCCTCTCTTCTGGAGCACCTCCAGGAGGAAGCCCGTGCACTCCTGCACAAGACCCATCGTGTAGAAGGTATCGGCGATGCCCTGCACGTCCAGCGTCTCGGCGTTGGTCTTGGCGAGCATCTTCGCGAAGCCCTCGGCAGCCTTGGGGTCCTGCGACACCATGTTGCGGATCAGCGCGTTGTAGTCGGGCGTGTAGTTCTTCTGCTGGCAGTACTGCAGCACCTTCTCGTACTGGTGCTCGCGGATCAGCGTCGCCACCACCTTCTCGTGGCAGTTGCCCTTGAAGTAGATCGCCATGGCCAGCTTCACGTCCACGCTCGCCACCATGTCTCCCAGACGCTCGGAGCACGTGATCTTGTCCTCCTTCATCCACTTCTCGATGATGGGGGTCTTGCCCTGCTGCAGAATGATCTTGCAGAACTCGATCGTCTCGATCTCGTTCAGGCGACCGATCTCCACGATGGCGCCGATGTAGGTCACGAACGGAGGCTGCTGACCGGGCTGCGCGGGCATCTGCTGCAGCTTGCGGATGGTGTTCTCGTTACGGATCAGCGTCGCGGGCGACTTGTACGCCACGTGCGCGGCCGCCTTCACGTTGCCCTGCTGCATCAGCGTGCTGAACTGCTTCAGGAAGATGTCGTCAGCGCCGGGCAGGTTCAGGCGCGAAGCCAGCTCCAGAGCCACGGGCATGTTCTTCAGCGCGTTCATCACGAAGGGAACCAGGTTCGCCTCCACCAGCGTCACCTTCAGGATGGCGCCCTTGCCGGCGGACAGACCGATCACGCCACCAGTGGACACCTTGGTGGTGAGGAAGATGGGCTCGGGCGAGATGCGGGAACGGGCGAGCAGAGTGCCGGTCATGATGTCGAACATGTACACGAAGCCCATCTTGGTCATCACGTACGACAGGCAGCGCTTCTCGTCGATCTCCATCGACACGGGGAAATCGTTCGCGGCCTCGGCGGGGAAGGCGAACTCCACGGGCTTGATCTTGAAGCCACCGGGCTTGCCGACCTCCATGGCGTAGTACTTGCACGCGGGCTGAGGTCCCTTCTTCTCGATGAAGGTGAACAGCTGACCCTTGGCGGTCTGGTTGTCCACGTTGATGAAGCCACCGCAGTGACCAGCGAGGATCTGGGACTTCTTGTTGTCCACAGAGTACAGCTGGATGGTTCCGGCAATGCTGTTCTCAGCGCCCTTGCCGATACCCACGATCATGCACCACTTCTGGTCCGGGCTCACGCTGTAGTTGATGATCTGGCACTGCGCGAGGTTGGGGTGGCGGTCCATGATCTTTCTGGGGTTGCTCTCGCCCTCAATGCACCAGTGGAACACAGAGGTGTGGGTGATGATGGCGATCGTCTTGGCGTCGATCCAGGTCCAGTAGGAGACGGCGCTGTTGTCGGGGAGCTTGAAGGAGCTCACCTTCGTCTTGGTGTCGAGGTTGAACACCTGGAGAGCGGGACCCTTGCGGAGCGCAACGATCTTGGCCTCGGGGTTCATGATGGTGGACTCGGCACCCATGGGAATGCGAGAGACCTCGTTATTGTTGGTGAGATCCACAACAGTCAGAGAGGCGCCCTGGGCGGTTTCCTCGCGAATGCAGATGTACTTGTCGGACTCCATCGTCACGCTGTTGAAGTTGATGCTAGCGGGGTTGATGCCAAGAGCAGTGAGCTACAGTCAAGCAGAACGCAAAAACCGTACGTTGGCGACCTCGTTATACACAATAGGGATCTGTTGCATACTTAATTCACGCACAAAAGGATAATTTGGATCTAGCATCCCAACGGTCCATCCGCGGAATAGACCGAGCGAGGCACTGGACGCACCGGATTTGCGCCAACGGGATGCGCGCACGGGACCGTGGCATCGCTGTGTTAAGATTCCGATTCACAGGGCATTGTTATATTCCGTGGATCTCGTTCCGCTTGTGACGGAGACGAACGGGAAGGGTTTTGTGGAAAGGAGGAAGGAAGGAGGAGAAACGGGGAGGGCGAATGAAAGGCTTCACGACATGGAAGGGTGCCACACACAGCGTTCATTCTACCCCACAAACACGCTTAAGACAAGCGATAGAACAAATAGAGTTAAAGAATTCATCATTCAACTCACTGATCGCTCATAGAAAAATGGCACAGGTGCGTCAACTCTACCGCGAGCTGCTCAGAACGGCGAGACTCCTCGTACGCACTTCGTTGGGCGGATGCTAACGCTGTAGCCCGAGGGTCAGTCCGTCGAAGCGATACAGGAGGTTCGGACGAAATTCCGCTCCCACATGAACGAGAAGGACAGTGGGAAGTGGCAGCGAGCGAAAGGAGTGATGCCTAGGATCAAGGAGCTGGTACACGAAGCGGACGGCCGTCTGAAGTTCTGGAAGATGATCACGCCGCGCAGAACGAGCGAGGAGGCCGAGAACAAGGTGTATCGGTCGACGCTGAAGGGGGAGGTGATTTGTAGCGTGAACGAGAAGGGAGAGTTGGTGGAAGGACACGGGGAGTACGCGAAGAAGTGGAGTGCGCCGTGTGGGCGTGATGTGTAGTGCAAAGCTGTCCCACTTCGGCATGGTGACGGACGAGATGCGTTTTATCAACGAGCAGCAGCTCCGCAGAATGAGTTTCTTGCCCTACAAAAAGCGCATCTGAGGGGATTGTACTATGGTATTTTTACGAACGGAGCGTGTTTGTTGGAAATAGCGAGGGAGGGACGGGCGAGAGAAGGACGCAGACGGGAGCGTTGATAGTCAGGGACCACTGGACATGCACATTCTATTGCAATCCACTATTACTCAGCAAATAGAGGTTATAGAGGCTTCCCCTTTGACCATTATTCACCAGGACTGTAATGAGTAGTGTTATTCCAATAGATGGTAAGGAATCGCCGATGGTGCTGAAGCTCAGACATGAACCTCAACAGCAACGATTCTGATAGAGGGTCGCTTTGCAAGGATAATAGCGCTCCGATTCGCCAGCAATCCACGCTTCTTCCTTTCGGGAAGTGGCATTCTGTTATTCCCGTCTTATCTGTAGCATGAATCCCTCCACCGACGCCAAATCGATGATGGCAACGGAGTCGAGTACCTTGAAGTCGGAAATAGAATACCCTACCGCGTTTGGTGGCTTTGGAATGAGTCCCTATCCGGCTGTCGGTGGACTGAGTCAGGAAGTCGATGATCTGTACAATCCCGTAGGGCTCGTACGTCTTTGTGAGGGCTAGAGCTATTCGCTGAATTACACGGACTACACGGCCAACCACAGCGGGAACGGGCTCGGGCCTTTTAGTGCTTCTCCCAAGGATGAGAAGAAGCTGTACAGTCGCCATTCTCTTGGCAGCGTCTTTGGGTACGGCGAGAATACGATGGAGCCCTGTACGGTTCATGCTCTGTGATGAGGAATAGACGGATCGAGGAACGACCTCCTGCTTCCGAATCTGCCTGATGTGATGGAGAACGAGGGTCTCAGTCCCGCGACGCAGCCTCTCTCCGGTGTGAGTGGTGGCATGAATTCCTCCATGGGAAGTGGCATGAATTCCTCCATGGGAAGTGGCATGAACTCCATGGGAAGTGTGAATGGTGGGATGAACACTATGGGAGGCGTCAACACGACAATGAACTCCACTATTAACGGCGTGAACACGACAATGACTCCCCCTATGAGCGGCGTGATGGGCTCCTCGAGCAGCCTCTTCAACCTCGGAGACTCCATGAACTCCTCCTTCTCTTCCGTGAACCACGCGATGCGCGGGAAGGAGCTGAGTCCCTCTTTTAGTGCCAGCCTGTCGCGCGGGCTGAACGCATCCACCAACAGTTTTATGCTCTCGTCGTTCGACACCAACGACTACTCGCACTGTAACCGCATCGGCTTGCCCTCACGTCTAGTCGGAGGCGCCTCGCTCACTCCCTCGATGCGCACGTCGGGCTTCGCGATGAACCCGCTCTATCTGGACAACTCGGGACTCATGAACGACTACACGTCAGAGCCTGGGTACTCTCCCGTACCTTCCTCGCCCTACTACGCCGAGGACATGTCGCCGCGCCGCCTCTTCCCCTCCCAGTCCACCAACTCGCGTCTGCTGATGACGTACGCACGCTCTCCGTGCCTCACGCCTAGCGCCGACGCGCCGCCGCTGCAGCGCTCGCTCTCCTCCATGGGCAACGCCTCGCTGAAGCCGCTCAACAACGCGATGGACCTGCCCTCCAGTACCATCGAGTACCGGAACTCCTCCTACAAGCCCAAGGAACGGTGCGCCCTCCTTCTCGCCGTGACGCGTAGAGCGAAGAACCTGTCGTGGCAGACGGGCGACGTGGAGTCGTTCCGTGGGCACATCAAGGACATGTCGCGCGACCACAACGGCTGTCGCACGCTGCAGCAGTGTCTGGATGAGTGCCCGCTGAAGATCGTGCCCATGATCTACGACGAGGTGGGCAACGAGCTCACCGACCTGATGATGGACTCCTTCGGCAACTACCTCTTCCAGAAGCTGCTGGATGTCAGCAGCGACGACCAGCGTCGCGAAGTGGTGGGTGTCGCGGCGGCGTGTGACGACTAGCTGATGAAGGTGAAGGGCAAGATCGTGGAGGCGTCCTACAACGTCCACGGCACGCGCAGCGTCCAGCGCCTCATCCAGGTCTGCAAGGAGCCGGACATGGTGAAGATGATCATGGACGCGCTGCGCGGGCACATCGCCGTGCTGAGCTCCGACTCCAACGGCAACCACGTCATCCAGCGCTGTCTGCAGTACATGCCCGAGCAGTACCGCATCGACGTCTTCCGGGAGGTCGTCAACAGCTGCGTCGACGTACGCCTCGCTCGCCTCGCTCACGCGCTAGATCTCCACGCACCGCCACGGCTGCTGCGTCGTGCAGCGCTGTCTGGACTCCGCGCCCGCCGAGTACCACAGCCTGCTCCTGGACGCCATCGTGAAGAACTCCTACGAGCTGATCTGCAACCCCTTCGGCAACTACGTGATCCAGGTGGGCGTGCGGCGGCGGGCTGACGCGTAGTACTTGATCGAGCACGGGAAGACGGAGGAGGCGGACCGAATCACGCGCTGCGTGCTGGGCCGCGTGTCGGAGCTCTCGTGCCAGAAGTACAGCTCCAACGTGATCGAGAAGATCCTGAGCTGCGCGACGACCAACGTGCGGGGAGAGATCATCGTCGAGATCGCCAACTCCGCGAAGCTGCGCGACTTGCTTCACGACAAGTACGCCAACTACGTGATCCAGAAGGCGCTGAAGATCGGCACCACGGAGCAGAAGAAGCTGCTCCTGGACGCCATCCGTCCCTACGAGGAAGAGCTGGGCCGAAGCACCGGAGGAAAGCACATCCTGACGCAGCTGAATGAAATCACTAGTACAGCGACTTCTCCTCGTTGGAATAAGGATTGACGTCTCCATGGAGCGATTCTCTTGATACCATACTGTACTATGTCATTGTGTTGTTTCGTTATATCCTATCGTATTTATGGAAACGACACTCATGGGATTGTATATTACTGATCTTTTCTCCTGTTTGTTTTTGAGCGTCTTGCGTCTTTCCAATCGAGAGAAAGCAGTCATTCCCAATCAGGCACAGCGAATCCAAAACCCCGGGATGGAGCAGACCCAGAGAGCGGAATTGGGACACTCCGGACCCTAACGATCCACCACTCCTTTCCCCTTCTTTTATCAAGAATTCGTTTGTGTATTCACCAGAATTTATAATGGTATGTTGATTTTCTCTCAGAAGGGCCTTCTCTTTCCCCTCCAGGGGAGTGGAGACGAGAGGAGGACCCATTCCCGTTCTGCCGACGGCACGGTTCTAAACGCTTCCTAGGTTTTCACTCGTTTTGTTGAAGTTGGACGTGTCGCTTACGTCAGCTACGGAGCTGATTTCGGCAAGCTCTGCACCATTGTGGACATCATCGATGGAAAGAGAGTAATTCTTGGCTGCTGAGCGTGATTCCGTAGGTGCTCGTCGACGGACCCGCCACCGGCGTGAGAAGACAGCAGATGCCTGTGAGTCGTGTGCCTGCTCTTTAACGACTAGCTTAACCACCTGTACCTCACTGACTTCGTTATTGCCATCAAGCGCGCTGATAAGTCCGAGGCCGTTGCTGAGGCTTACAAGGCTGGTAGGAGACGAGACTGGGTGGTGATTGCTAGCTGAAGTCGACAACAAGTGGAACGAGACCGCTTGGGCCAAGAAGCTCGCTGCTCGTGCCAAGAAGGCTGCCATGTGCGATTTCTGCCGTTTCAAGGCTCGCTATGCCAAGAAGCACTAAATGCATAAGTGGTCATGCAAACGAATGTTGCGCTGTTTGTTGGGAACAATTGTCGTTGACTGTGTTTCTCACATTTCTTTTCGATCCTATCGTTTCGATTGCACTTCTCAAATGAACAAGCTGAAGGAGAAGTTCGAGAATGCTATGAAGAGCACTGCCATGTCTGCTCAACAGATCTACAAGCACAAGTCCTTCAATCTCTCCAAAACGCAGGAAGACCCGGAGTAAGGATATCCGACGCGTCGTCTCATTCATTCTAGATGGGATGAGCCCTGTCGAGAGTTCATGAAGATTCACCAGGAAGTGCTCGATCTTGTTGGAGCTGTGTCTCCTCGTCTCACGCTGTAGATTGAGCAGGTCAAGAAGTTCCAGTCGCTCGTGAAGGGTCCGTTTCTTCAGCTCTCCTTAGTTCTAGATTTGTGTGGAAACATGGTGAAGCTCGGAGAGGTGTTCGCTTCGAACGTGAACGAGTCGGACCCTGAGAGCACGCAGCGCATTGCGAGTGCCTACGACCAAATCATGAAGTCCTGCAATGACGAACCGCTGGAGACGGCTGTGCACGCTTTGTCTGTTGCGTGAGACATAGACGACGCGTATCACCGACGAGATCCTCTTCCTTCTGAACCAGAAGTTGGAGGAAATGAAGCCTCTTCTCGTTATCGTTTCTCCGCTGCCTGACCTGTAGGGCGCGATCGAATCGAGAAAGAAGGCGAAGATGGACTACGACCACTACTACTTCAAGCTGGAGCAGCTCCGTGGCAAGTCAAACTCCGATCCCAACAAGGTGATTCGCGTACGTCTCCTTAATCGCCATTTCCCTCTAGAACCAGAACAAGTTCCAGGAGTGCCAGACCACGCTGACCGCCATCACCGACCGTCTGATCGACAAGTTCATCGAGTACGAGACCGCGCGTCCCACCTACCTCGCCTACGAGTTCCAGACGCTCCGCTCCGTCCAGAAGGACTTCTTCAGCGCCCTCGCCAAGAACATGTCCAAGTTCAAGTCCACCTCGCCGAGAGAGGGCATGCCCATGGAGCCGCTCGTGGCGCCCTTCTCCTTGTCAGGTCGTCCTTCTCGCTCTTCTTCACTGTAGACGCCGATCTCACGTCGTCCACCGCCTCCGCGGGTCCGCGCAAGGGTCCGCGTGCGCGTCGTGCCGAGGAGTCTGATGAAGAGGTGGAGGAGCGTCGTCCCGCCTCCGGCGCGCGTCAGGCGTCTTCCGGTTCCTTCCGTCGTCCCACGCCGGGAGCGTCGTCCGAGAACGCCTTCTCGCGCAACGGCGCCAAGAAGAACCCGTTCGCCAACCGTGCGAGCAACGCGCCCGCGCCCGTCGACATCGACGAGCCCGCGCCAGCCCCGCGCAGACAGAAGGGCGTGTACGCCGTTGTGCTGTACGACTTCCCCGGAGAGGACGAGGACGAACTGCCGCTGCGCGAAGGACAGAAGGTACGTGTTACCAGACAGCATGAGAGTGGATGGTGGACTGGCGAGTTGAATGGCGAGATTGGTATGTTCCCGGCTAACTATGTAAAGTTGCTGTAGGCTAGCGTGTGTTTGTTCTAAGCAGTCGTGAGCGGAGTGTGTGGCAGTACATTTGTGAGCTCTGCTCTTTGGAGTACTGTGGGTATGATCGTGCTCAACTCCGTTTTTCAAGACGAGCACATTTCATGGTGGAATTCCTTACTGTAGTACTCCGCGAAAGGACATTTAGGCTTGCATTCAGCCATCAACTCCGTCTCTCCCCTCGACAATTGAATATTCTCCTAAATCACTCCCGAATAAACCACTCTCCTTTCCAAGTTCTTGAATTGAAATACGCTGCACGTCACGAGTAAACCGTTTTCATCGGTACGGACCCTACTTGTCCCTACTCCCCTGAAACGACTGTGTGACGCCGCCTCCACAAAAAGAAGTAAATGAAGTGTATTACCTTGATTGCTTTGCTGTTTGCCTGCTCTACGGCTTCTTACCTCTCCATGTCCATGGAGAAGGCTGTTACGAACCAGCTCAACCGTATGTGGAATCACGATTCTGGTGTGACTCCCGCCACCAACCTGTACGAGGAGGACGTGAAGTTCTGCGGAACCTACGAAACCGAGTGCATTGCCGACCAGATGATCTCCATGAAGCAGGGTATGAAGGTGCTGGGCATGATGCACAAGAACCCGATTTACATGCAGAACGACATCAGCGTGTTCATTGACAACAAGTGCAGCGACAACGCTCTGGCTGAGAAGCTCACCATGACGGGTCCTCTGGCGATCAAGAACGACGTGGCGAAGAGCGCCGAGTACACCGTTGAGAAGGTCACCGTTCTCTTCGGTTTGGAGGCCGCTGTTGCCGCTTTCACGTGCACGGAGCCTCTGGAGGTCAACAAGGAGTACGATATCACCACGCTCGACTGCAAGGACGACGAGGGTAAGGATCCTTTCGAGGACCTGAAGAAGATGATTGGCGAGGTTCAGCCGATGACCATCACGTTCGCCGAGAAGTACATGAAGATCGATGGCGAGGAGCCTCTCATTCTGAACCGTC
>JANPWJ010000958.1:0-21832 GCA_027406325.1 Blastocystis sp. subtype 2
CGTGCCCTTCTTCATCTTCTCCAGTCTGTGCATGAAATACCAGTAACGAGACTTGGCAGTCACAGGGTTCGGGGCAAACAGTCTCATTCTGTAAATCTCGGGCTCAGGGTCGGTCTCCGTAGGGAGTCTGCGGCCAACGACTTGATAGTAGTGGATCTACACCACGATGAGCGTCTTACGCTTGACAAATCAACACCCCGCTGTGGAAAGGAGAGACGTACAGGCATATCGTGTGTAGAAACCGATGGAATGATAGATTGCCGAGAACAGCCGTGCACGTCGGAATACGGAATGAGAGCACACTTTGAGAAAGAAACACGGCAAAGGATGTAAAGGAATCAACAGAAGAGGTACATGTCCCGCTTGCCTACGAGCATCTTCTTGTAGCGCGAAGTGCCCACGACGCGCTCCAGCTACACATCATCCCCCTCCTTCGGCTCTACAGCGTAGGTGTCGAACTTGGTGTAGAGTACCGTCACGCCGACCGAGAGCTCCTTGCCCTCCTTGTTCTCCGAGTTCATGCTGTTCACGAAATCGCTGTAGCTACGCGTGACCCCTTCCCGCCAACTCCACAATTCAGGGTACGACGGCGGACTGATGAAGAAGATGGTGTTCGCACCACGTATGTTCATGCGCTTGAAGTACCGGTACCTCCCGCTGAACAACAGCACCCGAATCGTGCCATTCACGAAATAGCTCCGATTTCGCTTGTTGTCGGGGTCCTCCAGATACCTGCCCATCACACCTCTCTCCACTCCTCACTCATCGATGATGCCACACTCGCGCTCGTCGCAGCTCTCCATCAGGAGTCGCTTCACGTACACGTACTCGAAGTAGTTGTCGCAGTACAGCAGGATGCGCTTGTACGCCGTGTTGTTCAGGATCTTGATCACGTTCGCCTCGATGTACTTCACGCGCGCCTCGCTCACCTGCGTCACCTCCGTGCACGGCAGACGCAGGAAGAGCTGTCGCGGCGGGTTCTATTTCTCACTCCACGCGTCAGAAGCCACGATGATATCGCTCACCGAGCCCTCGTACAGCGGACGGAGCTCGAGGCGTCCCTGCGGGTGAGGAGGAGGAGAAGCACTCACGATGGGGTTGAAGCAGGAGCGGTGGAAGAGCGCGAGGAGGTTGCTGTTGAGCACGCAGTTCACGAAGACGGTCTGTCGCATGTACTTCTGCATGTCATTCATGAAGTACTCGCGCAGGCGCGAGATGTCCGTGTTGCGGTCCTTCTTGATCGTCGCGTTGCTGTTCGCCAGCACGCAGTGCAGGTGGTCGTAGTTCTGCATGCACATCATGTCGCCACCGTACACCACCGCCAGCTCCACCGACGACAGGTAGTCGAAGCCCTGGCGGTCCTCGATCTGCTTCAGCGACAGCGGCGACGCGATGATCAGGTCGCTGTTGTAGAAGTCCGTGAACAGTCGCAGCGTCTTGCCCCGCACCGCCACGCCCAGGCGGAAGCAGTCTACCCCTCAACCCCTCTCGTCGCCGCTACCGTCGTTGTTGCCGGGGAAGAAGGCCTTCCAGCGCGGCGCCTTCTCCTCGGGATCCTCCTCCTCGTCCGCGAACTCCTCCAAGAACTTGCCCTTCCCGAACACGTTCATCTTCCGCGGCAGCAGCGACAGCAGCGTCTCCACGAACAGTCGCGCGTAGTGCCGGTACGGCAGCAGCAGCAGCACCTTCGGGCGCGTGAAGCCCTGGTCCTGGAAGGTGGGCACCTCGATGGTGGCGGTCAGGTCCACGTCGGCGGGCGGCGTGTACGACTGGTTCTTCTTCAGCGCCTCCTTCTGCAGGATGCGCTGGTGCGTCTGCTCGTTCAGAAGACGCTTCTTCTCGCGGATGGACAGCGTGTGGTTCTGCTCGATGTCGCCGCTCTACGAGAAATGGCGGAAATCGGGACTACTTTGAGAATGTGGTTGAGGAGGTGGATGCAGAGCATCTTGATGAGCAGCGTGTTGTGCTCCGTCGTCTCGGCGAACTCGTGACCCGAAGTGTAGAGAATGTCGTGGTAGTGCGTCAATTGCTCGTAGAGGAGGCTGAAACGAGGATCCTTCTTCACGTCGGAGATGGTCGCCTCACACTGCGGCGCAATGCGAGCCTAGAAGGGAGAAGGAGGGAATGACGACGTACTCGAATGGGCGTAGAAGAGCACGTCTTTGTGTAATCGTTCCCGTCGTCCAGTCCGTTGGTGGACACTTTGATCTGCATCTTGTCGTCCACTTCCACCGATTTCAGCGAATATGAGTTCCTAGGGTAAACAGAGCGAACAGAGCAAACAGAATTCGATCTGCCTCCACTTTCTGCTCATCGGAGAATATGCGTCGGTTGAACCACGTCTGATACGGGTCAATTTGCTCCTCCACCACTTCTTCCGTCTCCGAATTCACCTCAATGTCTTCCTCCTCCTCGTCATTTCGCTTCGAGCCAACATCAAGTCCCAAGACAGCGTTGTCGACGACTTCCTCCTCCTCGGGTTCAACTACGCGTCTCATCGCACTGATACAACACTACACTCCTTCTTGTGTGAAATTTCACTCCTCACGCTCTTCTCGCCCCTACACCCTCATTACGCGCAAAGACGCGTACCACTCCTTTTTCATTTTGTTGCTGCGTTGCTTTCCCTTCTGCTCTCTCCGTTCTCTCTTTGCCATTTCGTGTTGTACAAATGAGTGATGTGTGAAACAGCAGATGAGGAGTGGAATGGAATCACTCCTGTGATATGAAAAGCGAGAACGATCTTCACTCCAACCATCATCACCACCTCCTCTCCTTTCAAGCGAAAACACTCCAATTCCATCTCAATCCACTCCCCCTATCAAAATCACTCTCCCCTAAAACACACAAATGGATCCTGTGAGCACTGTTGAAGCGAACTTCATTGTCAAATCGGCAAAGGATGGAATTCGTGTCGATGGGCGCGGATTGAAGGAGCTGCGCGCCATTTCCCTGTCCTTGAACCGAACCACATTTCAATCGTCCTGCATCGCTTCTTACGGAGAGACAAAGTACTGAGCGGAAGAGGAGGACTGAAGGATAGAGTGTGCGCGATAACAAAGTGCGAGATCACAGAGCCCAAGGCGGATAAGCCGAACGACGGTCTGTTTACCATACATGTGCAACTGAGTCCCATGGGCGGACGAGAATACGATGTTCGCGTTTTCCTCGATCCTCAACTCTAGTCCGGCGACATACTCAGCAAGGAATTCGAGCTGCAAAAGATCTTGGAGCGGAGCCTGAAAAACAACAACACCGTCGATGTGGAGTCGCTGTGCATTATTCCCGGAGAGCGCGTGTTCTCCATCCACTGCTACGTGTCCGTGATCGACAACAGCGGCAACGTGTTCGACGCGGCAGTCCTGGCATCCACCGCTTCCCTCTGCCACTTCAGAAGGCCGGACTACTCCATCGAGGGAAAGCAGGTGCGCGTGTACTCCCCGGAAGAGCGCGAGCCCGTTCCCATCTCCCTCCACTACCAACCCATCTGCATTTCGTTCTGCATTCTCGAGGACAACCTGGTCCTGCTGGATCCCACGGAGCGCGAGGAGGAGATCAAGCGCGGCGGGCTGAGCATCATCCTGAACGCCTTCGGAGAGATGTGCGGGTTCCACTTCCTGGGCGGCGTGCCGGTGGACTCGACGGTGCTGATGCAGTGCGTGAAGACGGCGTCGGTGAAGGCCACGGCGATTTCAAAGATCCTCAAGGACGCTCTGGCGGCGCAGTCGTAGGTTTAGTTGGCGTGTTTGTTCCATAAACAGGTTCCACAAGCGGGTTCCACAAACAGAAGCGTAAAGGACATAAATCAAAGCGAGTTGTTCAGCAGAATCTCCACGATCATGAACATGATGGCAGCGTTCGGGACGGTGCGAAACACGTGCGCCTCGTACCCCGCGTACAACCCGCGAAAACCATCATGCCTCCACACGCTCTTAAACGAGGACACCAGGGACGCGTACTCCTTCCCCTCCGTGCGCTCTCGCATTCGAGTACGCACCACTTCGTGCGGATACGTCAATGTCGTCGCTATCAGCTTTGCCAGCGCAGCCGTCCCGAACAACGTCAGCTTGGACGGCTCTTCGTTCCTCTTGTACAGGTCGCGCTTCAGCGCGTCGTAGCACGTGAACTGAATCGCCGTCTCCGTCAGCCCCAAATAGGACACGGACAGGCCGCGGAAGAAGCTCTTCATCCCCTCCTCGCGGTAAATACGACGCACCGCATCCACGATTCCTCGGTAGTTCTTGAAACGCGTATTACTCTTCGCCTGCGGTAAAGGAGATTACTTGTGAGAAAATCAGGATATCAGTTCGGGGTCGATGTTCGTCTGCAGCTGCAGTCGCGTCTTCACGACCCAGATGGGATTGCTGAAGGTCACGGCGCAGGCGCCCGCCATAATGCTGCGGACGAGCGCATTTGCTGTGGACGACATGTTGGGGAAAGCGTTGTTGATAAGCGGCTTCGACGACTCATATCTGTAACCTCAGCGCCCAACCAAATACGTACACGAGAAAATGAATTCCACGCGACGGGGCCACGCTCGCGATCATAACCTACGCGTGAACGGAGCGGACAGTCAATACCAGACAGCCCTTCCACAGCGAGAAGAAGCCCTCGTTCTTCACTACGTTCGACATGCCTCGGAACACTCCCGAAACGCCGCCGTACCGAGCGCTGAACGTGGACTACGCTAAACGGGAACGGTAGTCAACGTACTTGATTGCGAGTCTTCACCAACTCTAGCGGGCACGTCACGATCACTCCTTGACATCAGACAGCGAATCCGCGGCTTACCGCACGTCGAGCCGATGACACCGGAGAGGAAGTGGTACAGCGCACCCGGTCGTTTCCTTTCCTGCTGCATTCTCGCTTTTGAGTCTGAAAATGGGGAAACGGAGATGGCAGGAAGAGGGTCAAACAAACAAATTATAGTTACGCTATTGTCTGTTATGCAGCAGCAGAGAATCGATCTTCACGAAGTAGGACTTGATGCCGTCTTCAAACTGCTGCAGGAAGGAGCCTCCCCACGTGTTCGCCTGGTTGAACTGCCTGCACTTGTCGCACACGTGATCCTGACTAGCGCTCACGCAGCCACGCCACACTCACTTCTCATCAACATCATCGCGACAGCAGTTCGTGCAGAGAATCTGCCCGCACCGCCTGCAATGGCGCCGAACGTTCAGCAGCGAGAAGCGCCGCCCGCACTGCATGCACTTCTCCACCGTCTTGTTCGGGACGAAGAAGCTCAAATGGTACCGATTCTCGTTGGGTCGGATCTTCTATTTCTCATTCCCTCCCACCAGAGCCACGTTGATCACCTCGATCTGGTTTGAAATCAACGGCGCGATCACGGACACCCAGTGTTTGAACGCAATTCGATTGTCCTGCAACGCCATCTTCATGTCATTCACGGCGCCCTCCTTCAGCGGCACCGTGTGGTTCAGCAGATACACCATCAGCTGGATGTTTCCGTTCTCGATCACGTAGTGCAGCGGGTACCAACCCTGCGAGTCCGGCACGTTCAGGATGTTCCGGTTCTTCTTCACGATCAGCCGCGCGATGTCCTCGTTGTGCAGCCGCAGCGCCTCGTGGAACGCGTTGCGGCTGTACGTGCTGTCCTGACACACCGTCGGGTCCGCCCCATACGCCAGCAGCACCGACACGCACCGCAAGTCGCCCTGTCGCACCGCGTACCACAACGGCGTGTAACCGGCCTCGTCAGGCAATGAGGGGTCACAACCGGCCATCAGCAGCAAGCCCAGCAGCGTGGCGCGCAGCACGGGCGTGCGTGGCCTGGACTGCGACTTCACGATGAGGTGAAGGCAGGTCTCGCTGTGCGCCGCCACCTCGCGGACGTCGGCGCCGTAGCCCAGCAGCAGGCGAATGAGCGTTTCGTTGAGGAGGATGCAGGCGATGTGGAGGGGGTTGAAGGAGCGCGAGAAGCAGGAGGAGGCGAGGTTGACCTGCGTACTGAGAATGCGAATGAGCGACAGATAGTTGGATGATAGGATGCAGTTGAGGATGGTGAAGGGCAGCAGGTCCTGCGACGGGTTGCAGGCGCAGTGGCGCTGGTTCCACAGCTTGGGCAGCAGCGCGAAGAGCTCGTGCGACTGCTCGCAGGAGAAGAAGGAGAAGAGCGCCATGCTGTGCAGCGACGCCACCTGCAGCGGCGACGGCACGGATTCCCTCTCCTGTAACAGACTGTCCACCGACTGCAACAGCTCGAACGCGCAGCGCGGCGCGTCGCACATGAGAGACAGGTGGAGCGCGGTGTAGCCCTCGAGCGCGTAGTGCTCGTCGGTGGAGTGACTGCAGGCCATGAAGGGAGAGTCCTGTTTAGTGGTCAGACAGTCATGATATTCTTCGAAGGAGGGCTCGCTGCACAGACAGTGCCAGCTCATGCTCCCGTCGTAGGAGCAGCTGCAACAGACGTCCTCGCAGAAGCACTTCGGCTTGGACGAGAACTTCACGTTGCAGACATCGCGAATCTGATCGATGTTGTCCAGCACTCCGCTGAAGTTGTCGTCGCCGCAGAAGTGGATGGGGTGCTTCAGGTCCACGTGCTGGACGAGCAGATAGCTCACTCCTGACTGTTGATTGCAGATGCAGGCGATGTGCAGCGGCGACATGCCGAGGGCGTTGTACTCCGAAAAATCAGCGCCGTTCAGGATGCTCAGGGAAATCACATCGCTCATGGGCGACTGCCACGAATCGCAGGAAAAGAAGCACACGTGGAGAGGCAGGTCGCCGAGGATGTCACGAAACGCAATGTACTGGTTCCACACGCTCGGATACTCGTCGTGGATGAGCGTGAACAAATGGGAGTAACCACACCAAGCAGCAATATGAAAAGGTGTTGAGTACTGCAAGTACAAGTAGTCCTGAGGCTCGATGATCCAGTCCTCCTCCACAACTACACGTCACGCACGAAAGCGCGCGGCCCACCTTTATCGTGAAGAAGAGCAATGTGGTCTTCGATGTGCCGCAGCTCGGATTCGACCACCGCATCTGGAAGGGCAGAAAAGAAAAGACTCCACAGATTCAGCAAATCCGAGCGCACGTCCTTCTTCTTTTGCGACTTGGACAGCACACTACGAGCTCAAACCAGTTGCAGGCAGAAACCATGGAGGAAGCTTGGACAACGCGTACAACTCCTTCAGACAGTTGATATAGCAACCAATGTATGTTTGATCATGGTACGTAGAAAGCAATGTGTCGATGAACTTGAGGACACAATCCTGGATTCGGTCCGTAACCATTCTATTCTCTCCCTGTAAAGGCTCCTTTGAATTTCGGAACGATGCACGCGAAGACGATCCTCTCTACACTCTCGACAAAGCCAATTCTCTGCTGTCTTTTCAGCGGTGGTTTTGAAAACGGGGGATCCCCACTGGAGGGGGATTCTCACTTGTGTTGATTCCATTCGCTTGTGTATGTGCTGTGTATTCATCGGGAGGGATTTGATGGAGAGTGCGTTCATCACGTTCTGTATCGAAAACGGTCTCCATGAACTGCAATACTACAGATACAGCAATTCACCAAACGCCCCTTCCATTCTCTTGTTTCGATGAAGGCGAGTACGGTCATCACGCTGCTGTTGGTTCTCTACCTTCCAATATCGGCGTACTATTCTGCTGTCAACTCATTTGAAGAGACATCCATCGATGCGGAGGTGAGCGCGTTCTTTCCATCGTGTGATGCAGTAGATACCACCCGGACTGAGCAAGGAAATCTGCATCAACAACAGCTCCGTGTTTACGGATTTGTGGAATGATCGCTACCTTCACATCGATTCGAACCACGGGGACTACACCCTCTATTCAAAGAAGACGATTCTGGTGTCCCTACTGAGAGATGAGCATGTTTCCAGCTTCATCATGTGAAAGACCGTGTTGGTGCTGATTGGGTAGGAAGGAGAACGACCGTGCGCCGTACTCTATCGATATCCGCATGTACTACGCGCGTTGCTACGTTGTCGTCAATGCGGAGAAGTATACAAGCAATCTTCACATCCACGCATACACATACCGACGTAGGTGTGGAGGCGCGTGGTTACGATGCAGGGTTCTGCCCAATCAACGTGTTGGTCATGACGTTTTTGGCCTTCATCCTTCTCTTGTACCCAACGTCGTCATGACGACTGCCGTTCACAACTAGAGTGTTCCTCAAGGAGGCCATCTTCTACGGTTCGAGCATCATCATCTTCCTGACGTGCTTAACAACGCTCATCACGTACATTGATCAGAGAGCACTGTCCATTTCCAGTTTCATCGTGATGCGTAGTCATCTCCCTGGAATGCGTTCCGTGAAGGAAACGCTGTTCTACGCAGTTCCGATTATCGCGTTCTACTCCTTCTTCTTTGTGCACATTTGCTCGTTCGTGCTGCGCATCCTCCTCAACTGGTACCACTTCTCCATCAACGAACTGGGACGCATTCCGCGCATCATCAGCTTCTTCGGTCCGCTCGTCTGTCAGTACCAGTACTGGTACGACACACAACGCTGGTTCATGGAATAGGGTGGTTGGACTGTATGTCGTGGTGAGTCTGTTCATCCTGCCCTGCAACCGAGATGGCATCCGCGTGTCTGCCGTGCTTGGCTCTGCCCTGTTAGCCTTCTTGCTGTATTACGGGAAGGAACTGTTCCTGCAGAACCTGATGAGTGGAGTTGTGATTGCCGTGATGTCGCTCACGCTCGTACCTTTCCTGTGGAAGAAGTGCTTGTGTTGGGTGTGTGTGATTTGTAGTGGCTACTTCTTCCTCCTCTTCCCCTCCCCGAGGATTAGCACGAAGAAGGAGGTTGAAAGCAATCTGACGACTGTTGTAGATGAGTAGAATTCACTATTGTTTTGATTACATACTCCTTGTAAGTGAACGGATTTCGTCGTTTCAAGTACATACTCATTATAGTTAAACATAGTTCATCGTTTCAAATGCGTACTATCCTTTGGTACCACACTTCTATTCCACCATGAATGGCATCATCCGAGCATTGTCATCTACACCCCATAACTTTGCCGAATACCAAGTACTCTTGCATTTCCGTCTCTTTATCGTTAGGAACTGTTGCGTGTGGTCACAGGGTCAAAACACTCGCTAGGCGCCCTGAAGAGGAAGTTTGAGAACGGTCAGCACGCAGACGTGAAGGAACGTTTCTTTCAGAGTATCCGCATATTGCTGGAATCGTGACGTCTAGCCGATCTCCCGTTCATCTTGAAGATGGCTAAAGAATGCGTGTGCAGTCCTCTTTACATTAGGAATGACAAACACGACTTTGTACTCCATATATGGATTCATGATCGCTAGGAGAGATATGGGCACGTCTTCTATAAGCGAAGGGAAGCCGTGCAGCTCATGTGATGTCTGATGTTGGGAATCTATCCGTTTGGAGACCCTAATAGGAGCTTTTTGGATTTCCAAGACGATCCTACACAGACGACACCAGTTCACGTGTCTGGAGCGGAGAAGTTCTTCTTTGTGGAAGAGTACCTGAATCGCATGGCAGAGGGAAGAATGCCTAATTGCGGTGTAAGAATATCATGGGAACGAGCTACTTCAAGTTGCCCCGCGTCCTATTTGGACAATTACGACGATCTTTCAAATATTACTGTCTCGAGCAATATAGCGGTAGAAGACTTTCCGACTCGTGTTTTTGTGGATTATGCCGAAGAGGAGGCTTCTCAGGGTTGTTTCCGCCTTTTTAGAGCGCACGACGGGCTGATGTGCAGTCTGTTCCCAGAGTGTTGTTTAGCGAGCTATTTATGTCCGGAGGTGCATAAGGATGAAGTCATCCTCGTGACTGGATGCATCCGCGTTGGCCAACACGCGTCAGCCAACAACGGCTTCCGTTATGTCGGGGAGTTGGGCTAGTGAACTTGATCACTGAGAGTGAGGTTGTAGTGATTCGTTTCCTTCCCGGTTGATTGCGATGGACGGGCTAAGGACGATAGGTAATAATGGAGACATCAATAGTAAGGTGATCGTGAGAGAGATCGAAAAGGTGCGCGCTGGATTCAGGCACACACTTGACGAAAACGTGATTGCCTCTGGAGATGGTTATTGTGGCAAGTGCAGTGGAAACCCATATCTGAGGATGCTGGTACAATGGATCGCCGCATCAGCAGAAGAAAGAGATGTCATGCCGTCGTCGATGCCTAAGATGTAGCTCGTCATTTTGTCGAATGATGCTCCGGAACTTAGAAAGTTAATTACTCGTATCCAAAAGACACCTATAACTAGGATCAGCAACTTGTGCAAGTATCATATCCTTAAGAGAAGGATGATTTAGATTCTTAACACTACTTATGGAATATGACTATGTGAAGGAATATTCTGATGATACTTTCCTGACCAACTTTTCCAAGTACTTGTCAGATGTTTGTTGCTAGTCAATCGGGATTCGAACAGTATGTCTGAGTTGGCTTCCGCAGATAGGATAAGGAGACCGAGTAGAAGGAAGTCGTGTTTCATGAGCAGTAGGATCCACCAAAGTCAAATACCCGTTTTGCGCATTTCCAAATGGATACAAGAGCGCGGGCATCGTGGTGAACAACGAGAACAAAGGAATCCTGTATTGTACGCAGAACTACTGTGATGAGAACGAAAACGATCATCTGAATTGCATTCTGGTCAAGATGAAGAAGCAGGGCGACGCCTGCATCGTCAGAAACAACGATATTATCATGCGCTGCATTTTCAAAGACAACATCCTCATCCACGCCGTTCGCATTGGCAATGGAAAGCACAGTTCCTTCCTCACGGGAGAGGACATTGCATATGACGCAGCGGAGATGAAACGGGAGTTCTCCTCGGCGCATGAGGAGGGAGAGTTTTATTATTATTCGATGGCGCTCATCACCCGGCTGCTCTACGACCCCTCCATCGAGAAGCGTAAGGAAGCAGCCTTCGTCGATTTCAAGCCCCAGGGCCAGGGGCACATGTACTTTAGTCCCCCGTTCAACAACTTGATCCTGTCACTCACGTGGGACAAGGGTGTGATGACGGGAGAGGGGTATCTCTACGACATCGTAAGTAACCGTCTCATGGAGAAGATTCTGTTCGACGATGACTCCGTGTCGCTGGTGGAGATCGTGCTGCCGAATCAGTACACACAGGGTGATTTGCGCATCAGAGAAGGCCGCATCTGGCAGGGCGATCTCCTGTACGGTGTGGTCACCGGAAACGGCGCTCTGGTGAATTCTCAGGGGATCAAGCTGTACGAAGGAATGATGCTCGACGGCATGAAGGAAGGCGCAGGCGTGGAGTACTCCTTCTCGGGCGACTCCTACAAGCGTTCTTACTGCGGTATGTGGTGCAGCGACAAGCGTCATGGCGCGGGCACGTGCTACGCCAGCGACGGCTCCGTGGAACAGGAGGGCATCTGGCAGGCGGGGAAGATCGGCGAGAAGAAAGCGGTGATGAGCGGCATCGAACCGGCGACCTTCTCTTCCTCCCTCCAATTCCTGTTCATTGGCGACGACGCGTGTTCCGACGTGGTCGACATGACGCTCAGCCACTTCGTCCTCCTCACACGCCTCCGCATCGGCAGTCGGGCGTGTCCGCGCGTCACACACATGGAGTGTCGTCATCTGCATCATCTCACCAGCATCGTGATCGGAGACGATTCCTTCACGCAATCGCCCCAGCTGCAGGAGGACACCTCCCCGTTCGTGTTCGACGTCACCGACTGCACCTCCCTCCTCCAGCTCGCTATTGGCAGGACCTCGTTCCCCTACTTCCTGCTTCGCACCGACCAGCTGCCCTCGCTCCAGCACTTCTCCGCGGGACTCCACGTGGACGTGAAGAAGGTCATGGAGGAGGACCAGGTCACGGGGATTTGTAACGACGCGCCAGTCACTCAGGAGCGGCGGAGAAACGCCTTCGCCGACTCTTCGTTCGCGCTGCGCAACGCCAAGTCACTGAAGACGTTTCTCGTGGGCGATGGGAGTTTCAGCAAGGCAACCCAGCTGGTTCTCCAGGCGCCGCAGCTCGAGACGCTTTCGCTGGGCGTGGAGGCGTTTCAGGCAGTTTCAAACCCAGTGATCGACAGCCCCTTGAACTGTCTGACCACTGTACATGTCGCCGATCGTTCCCTCCAAGAACTCGCTGTTTGGACGCACGCCGCGCCGCTGCGCTCGCTCCGCATCGGCAAGTACTGCTTCTCCATGATCAAAGAAGTCCCGTTTTCTGGTATTCCGCAAATCGCCCCGATTATGTGTAGCGCTCGCGTCGCTGGAAGAGGTGTGCGTCGGCGCCTCCGCGTTCGCCTCGCTGACGCGCTTCGAGCTGTCGGGTCTGGCTTCGCTGGCGGTGGTGAGTGTGGAGATGGGCGGGTGTTCCAACGTGCAGGAGGTGGCGCTGACGAAACTCCCGCGGTTGAGGCGCGTGGTGTTCGACAGCGGCAGTTTCGTGCGCGCACACAGCTGTTCGTTTTCGGACGCGCCGTTGTTGGAGAGCGTGGTGATCGGCGACAAGTGTTTCGAGAAGGCGGGAGCGTTTGTGGTGGAGAGGGTTCCGTCGCTGAAGTCGCTGGTGATCCACTCGGACGCGTTTACGCTGTGCGAGGAGCTGCGGCTCTGCCATCTGGAAGCGATCGAAACCATTTCGATCGGCGATTACGCATTCCATTCCATCGAAATCCTTCTGGTGGAATCGTTGCCGAAACTGAAGAAGTTGTTCTTCGGAGAAGACTGCTGCTGCGGTTCGGGGAAGGAGGGATTCGAATTGGTGCTGAAATGGAAGAGTGACGAAATCGGGGGTGTTTTAGGAATAGACTTGACGGAGCTGGAGAGTCTCACCGTCAGCGAGGGCTGTCTTCAGCACTGCACGAATGCCGTGATCGAGGGTCTTCCGAAGGTGAGGGAGGAGGAGCTGCACATTGGGAAGAATTGCTTTGGCATGGCTACGTGTGTTATCAAAAAGGACGGGGTTGCTCCCTGTATTGTGTCGGTCTTTAACGGACTATCGAATGGCTGTTCTATTATACTCTTATAACTCTTTTGCTGTTTTTGTTGTTCACGGGTTATGAATCCAATCCTTGCGTTCATAGTGGGGGCCGTGTGAATCGTTTCATTCGCGTAGTACCTCCTATTCCCATTCGTGTGTCAGAGTCACATGCTGCCCATCGCACTGCGAACTATCGACGGACCTGTAGTGCTTATCAACAAGGCCTATATGGTGACCGAGGCGGACTCTCCCTCCACGAAGTAAGGGAAGAGTGTGTTTTGATTCCTCTTTAGTGATGTATTCCATAGCCAGATCAGCGTGAATCTCATGGTCAAAAGGGCAGGAAAGAATCCAGTCGTCGGGGACATTGAGGTACTCCTCTCTTCTCCGCTGATATGCTAGTTCCTATTCTTAGATGCAACGCAAGCGAAATCGCTCGGTTATAGAGAATCGAATAGCAGCCGTGTGTTGTGCTGTAACGGGAGACTGATGAGGGTTCGTGCTGGTTTATTCCGTGATGCGCTAGGAAGGGAAGTGCAGTCGCCTCGGTCATGTCATTCTCCAAGACAGCAGTACCTCCTCGAACAAGGTTTCTTTTGTGTCTCCGTACCTCCTATCGCACGCCAGTGATGGAAATAGGTCGTATGACAAGGTACTTCACGCATCCTATCCCATTCCCCGCTCTGGCGTGTATGCGGTTGTCATTGCAATGTCCTTTCCCCTTTTATTCTTCACGTATAGGTGCAATGCGAATACAGCGGACATTGCGCTGTCCGGGGAGATTGTGGCGGAGAATCCCTACGGCCACCTTCCTCTTCCCCTGTACTCCGCGTGGAAGTCCTCGAGCCTCCTGTTTTCTCTGTACGCCGTGGGCACGATCGTGTGGCTCATTCTCTGCTGGGAGTACCGCAACGACCTCATGCGAATGCATCGTGGGATCGGCGCGCTCTACATTCTCGGAACCATCACATTTCTCCTTTCCTCCGTTTCTTTCTCCTACGCAAATCAACATGGCGGCGCCCCCTTCCTCCTGTCTTCCCTCTCGTCCCTTCTGCGCTCCGTCGTGCGTGTCCTCTTCTCCCTCCTGCTCCTGCTTTCCGCGAAAGGGTCGCTCCGTGATCCATTCGTCATCTCTAGAGTCGACATCACGACCGTGGTGCTCGCACGCGATATTCCCCAACTTACTGTGTGGTCTGTCTGTGCACTGATTCTCTTCCTCACAGACGCTGCTTTTCAAGAGAGGGGGTATCCCGCGTTTTTGGTGTTCCCGCGAATTGTCGCCCTCTCGGTGTTTGTCCTCTGGATAAATGCCAGCGTGCAGGCGACGATGAGCCAGCTGTGGCGCGACCAGCAGAAGCAGAAACTGCGTCTGTTTTCCAGAATCCGCCTCGTATTTTGGCTCTTTGGAGGGAGCTGTTTTACTGCCGCTGCGTGCTGTTTTATCTGCATGAGAAGAATGCACCCGTTACAGCTTGTGCGGTGGCGTCATTTGTAAGGACGCGATTGTCCATTCACTCGTAGTCTTGTCACGAGCATTTGGGATTGCTTGTGCTTTGCGGCTCTTGTTGCTCTGTCTGTAATGCTCGGGCCACTGCGTGATGCATAGATACTCTGGAAGCCGAGAGATCATCTTTCAGATCGCTTGAATCGAATGGAGATTGCGGTGGATGAAACGGTATACGAGTAGGATGTCACTCACGCGTAGCGCGACGACTTCGCTCTTCCATCGAATGAACTCCAGGAAGACGAGAGTCACCCCATTCGCGTCGACACCGTGGATGCGGAGCTGAGACCGATGCAAATGCTGCAATCGCGTGTTTGTTGGAAACGGGAATGAAACGCCCTCTGTGCATGGCATATTTCGCGACCTCAGAGGATGAGCAAGGAAAAGGAGAGCGACTTGGACAAGAGACTGCGGTACATCGAGAAGAAGGACGTCGCAATGTTCGTTTCGTCGGTGGGGCGTCATTCTCGTAGAACGGCAAACCGGATGGTGGAGAAATGCTTCGACGAGTGCGTGGAGGCGCTGCGGTCAAAGCACCTGGGCGATGGCGAGATCGAGTGCGTTCAGAACTGCACCGCCAAGTACCTCGAGCTTACGAACCGTATGTACCAGCGCTTCCAAGAAATCCAGGAAAAGGAAATGAAATCGGCATCCCCTGTTTTGCGGCAAACACGATGAGTGATGTGTGTGTTGCAGTCATTCTTCAACGAACTGCACTCAATTCACAACAAATGCGACGATCATTCTCCAACGAAAAACACTCTCAAACTCCACTTTCCAACAAACACAACGAACTGCAATTAAACATGATTCTTGCTGCTCGACGACTTCCCACTCGTGTGCACGCCAGCTCTCTTCAGCTTTCTTGCGCCATTCTTCGTCTTCTTGTTCTTCATTCGGGTCCACACGTAGAACGACACGAAGCCGACCACGATCAGCACGACCGCCACCAGGAGGAAGATGATCCAGCCGTTCACGCGACCGAGTCCCTTGTACTGGTTCAGCTCGGGCTTCGCGTAGAACGCCACCACCAGCTTGGGGTCGTAGAGGCTGTTGAAGAACTGCAGCAGGTTGCTGCGCACCTTCTCCTCCGACTGCGCCATCGCCTGCAGCACGCCCGACGACACCTTGTTCTCGGCGGTGATGCGCACGTACACGGCCGCCTTGCGCATGTCCACCATGTCCACGTGCGTGAACGAGTCCGTGATGTCCTTCGCCTTCCAGATCTCCACGTTCTTCGAGTTCACGCCGGTGATCTCGCTGATCACCATCTGCAGTCCCTCGTAGTACTCCTTCGAGTAGAACTTCGTGCTGTCGATCGGCGCCATCGCGTACACCGTGTCGATGTACGAAATGTCCTTCGACGACGGGTACTTCGACCGGCACTCCGACTCGTCCGCCTTCTCCCACGACGGCTTCAGGTCCGCGGTCTCGCAGCGGCGGTGACGCTCTCCGATGAAACCCTCCGGACAGTCGATGGTGACGCCCTGGCCCGCGAGGGTTCCGGGGTAGTCGCCGTCCTTCGGGCAGTAGACCAAGCGGCACGCCTCCAGCTGCAGCGACGTCACCGACACCTGCGCCACGCCGTTCTCCGACTTGTTGATCTCGAACTTGTACTTGCCGTACGAGTTCATGTGGTTCATCATCATGAAACTGCGCACCTCCGCGCGGCTCTCGAACATGCCCTTCTTCTCGTAGCTGTACAGCGTGTCCCAGAACACGCCGTCGTTGCTGCCGTACACAGTGAACTTCGCGGGGTCGCGGTTGCCGTCGTCCATCGACGAGCCGATGGAGATGCGGTTGATCCACTCCACGTGGTCGAAGTTGTAGCTGTACACCGTCCACGCCGGCAGACCGTTCTCCGTCCACTGCGTGTCCAGCTTGCCGTCCCACGCCTGGTACGCCGTCTCGCCCGCCTTGTCGTAGAACTGCGACTCCGTGATGGTGCCGCCCATCGAGCGCACCACGCAGTTGCCCGCCGTGTACGACACGTACGCGCTGAAGTCGATGGGCGCCGAGGCCGTGTTGGCGCGGTGCAGCTCCACAGCGATCACGTTGTCGCCCGTCTTCAGCAGGTAGCCCGGCGCCGTGCCGATACGCATCAGCGCGCCGTCGAAGGAGGCGGAGGCGAGCGTGTTGTGGTTGAGCGAGGAGGGCAGGTTGCGACGGTACACGGTCTCGCCGTTCAGGTACACGGCGCAGCCGTCCTTGTAGTACACGCCGAACTCCACGATGGGGTACGCCTCGCCGTCCTCCAGCGTGAAGTGGTGCACGAAGTAGATGCCGTTCTGGCTCCACTGGCCGATCTGCCCGTTGGTGACGGTGGCCCACGCGGACGAGTCGAACCCCGGCTGGTTCCACTTCTTGTCCACTCTGCCCGACAGCAGCGCCTTCCACTCGATCAGCGTCACGTACGGCTCCAGCGTCCACTTCGCGGTCTTCTTGAACACCTGCGTCGTCGCCTCGAAGAAGAACGTCTCTATCTCCTCCTCGTTCTCGTCGAACACCTTCAGGTACGCGTCCGGCTTCCAGCCGTCGCCCCACGAGTCCAGCATCTCGATGGTGTACTCGCCCGGCTCCAGACAGAACGTGTTCGAGTACTGCATGTACGCCACCAGACGGCCCGAGTTGAACACCTCCTGGTCGCCCTTCAGCAGGCGCCACGACTCCTCCTCGCCCACCTCCATCGTCGTCTTCTGGAACGTGATGGAACGCTTGCCCGAGCCCGCGTTGCACTCCGCGTAGTGCACCAGCAGCGTCGTCACCGCCTGGCCCGACGAGCCGCTCGCCGTGATCGAGTACGTCACGTCGCCCGAGCCGGAGCCCACGCCGGAGAGGATGGGGTACGAGGGATCGATGGTCACGCCGGGCAGGTCGGGCTGGATGGAGAACTCCTTGTAGCTGCCGTTGGGCGTCACCATCACGAACTCGAGCGACTTGCCCGAATACGCGGTGATTTCGGCCTTGGAGATGGTCATGGCGGTCAGCGGCGTCAGCGCGGCGGGGAACGGCATGTCGTCCACGTACGGCGGGTACACCGCGTCCTCGTAAGCGTTGCGGTAGGGGTAGCGCATGCCGTCGTCGCGCGTCACCTGCCAGCGGCAGCCAGCGAGGTCCTCGCAGGAGATACGGATGCTGAAGGCGGAGGAGGTGGCGGGGTTCATGCAGATCACGGCGGAAGGCACCGCGGGGAGCTGCGAGGAGATGGCGGTGGCGCGCAGCGGCGTCGTGCAGGTCATGGAGTCGGCAGAGCCGTCCTCCTTCATCGTATTCAGCGAGCACTGCTGCACCGCGTTGTTCGACACCACGCTCATGGTACCGTAACCGCTCAGCAGCGTCACGTGGAGGAACTCGCCCGTCCAGGCGTTGTTGGCGCCCTGGCAGCCGCTCACGGCGATCATCACCAGAATGATGGTGCTGCCGGCGGAGTTGCTGGCGGTCACGCTGTACAGCGTCGCGTCCTTCTTCTGCGTGGGCGTGCCCGAGATTCTACCCGTGTCCGCGTCCATGCTGACGCCCTCGGGCAGGTCGGGCGTGATCGCGTACTGCGTGATGGTGATGCCGTTGGGGTTGGAGATGGTGATGGGCGACATGCTGCGCAGACCCACCAGCGTGATGGGCGTCGACGGGTTCACCAGCTGGCCCTGGTACATGTAGCCGAGGTTCGCGGGCACGGCGAGGTCCTGCACGTCGAAGCCGATGACCGCCGTCTCCTTGCGACTGCCCGCCATCGCCGAGATGGTGTAGAAGGACATCACCTGCACGTTCTCGGGCGTGCCCGAAATGTGACCGTTCTGGCGGTTCAGCGACATTCCCGCGGGGAGGTCGGGGTACACGCTCCAGCCGGACATGGCGGTCTCGCCGAAGAAGACGGGCACGTTGTCGAGGATCTCCACGCCCTTGTAGTAGTGCGTGCGCTCCGCCTTGTAGGTCAGCACGCCCACGGGCACGTAGAAGATCTTGCTGGCGGGCACCACCTCCCAGAAGCCGTGCGGACTCTTCCACTCGAACTTGATGCCCTTGCTGCTGGTGGCCTGCTGGTACTCCACGCGGAAGTAGTAGTAGCCCACCTTCGACACGGCGTACGCCGTCTCCATCGGGCGGTAGTAGTGGCAGCCCCAGTGGTTGATCAGCTGCTGCTCGTCGGCGGCGATCAGCTTGCAGCCGTCGTCGCAGGTCAGGCGCAGCTTCCACGTGCCGATCTCGTCCATGCGCAGGTAGCCGTCCCACTCCATGTAGAAGTAGTTGCTGAAGTCGGAGGGCGCGCCGGGCCACACGTAGCTGGAGGACGTCTGCTCGATGTTGATGCTGCTCCACTTGTCGATCTGCGACAGCTGGATCGTGTTGCCCGTCAGCATCGGGTAGCTGCACAGGCTCGTGTCCGTCACCTTGTAGTACTTCGCGCGGCAGCCGTTGATCGGCGCGTTCGTCACCACCACGCGGATCACCGTCGACGCCACGCCGTTCACGCCCGTCGCCTTCACCGTGTACTCGCCCGCCGAGGTCTCGGAAGGACGACCGGAGATGTAACCGTTGCCCGCGTCGATGCTCATGCCCGAGGGGAGGTCGGGCGTGACGGTCCAGGACACGGGCGCGCCCGAGCTGAGTTCGGGCATGAACACGGCAGAGTCGGTGTTGACGTAAGCGCCAATGAAGGGGTAGGAGATGAAGGTCGGACCACGACCACCGACACGGAGATCATCTGCCTGCACGTAGTCCATGTCGATGTCCAGCGAGGCGGAGCCGTACTTCACGTAGAGCGACGCCCACGAGTTGAACTCGAAGAAGCGGATCACGAGAAGGTGGCGACCGCGCGTGAAGAAACCCGTGTTGGGCGTCTCGGACTTGCCACGGCACGCCTCACGCTCAATGAAGGGGGTCTCGAGATCATCAATGTACATGATGGCGCCATCATCGGAGGAGAGACGGAAGTCGTAGTCGCCCTCCATCTTCAGGAAGATGTACGTGTAGAAGTACGCGGAGTAGTAGTCCACGAAACGACGGTCCAGACCGGGCCACGTGTTATCCACGTTGTTGTCGGTGAAATGGATGGTGCCCACGGTCTGGCACAGCTGCGCGGGGTTCTTGTAGAAGAAGTCGAAGTCGGGGACCTTGCACTCCGTGATGGTCTTCCAGTAGCAGCCGATCATGCCCTTCGTCACCATTTCGTTCTGGCCGCGCGTGTTGAACTGGAAGGAGGTCGTCACGGAACCGTACGAGTTCGTCGCGGTGACGATGTACGTGTGCGTCGCGCTCTCCTCCGTCGCCAGTCTGCCGCCGATCGCACCCGTAGTGGGATTCAGAGTCATGCCACTCGGGAGGGCGGGGTCGATGGTGAACGAGGTAATCGCGCTGTCGCAGTGAATCGGAATGGGCTCCATTTCGATGTCGGTGTAGATGGTCATGTCGTCGAAACCGTAGCTGCAGAAGGTGGGCTGCGCAAACACTAGGCGTCACAAAGGAAATCGAGAAGGAACCAGCAATCTCCACGGTGCTAATCCAGGCGTTGTAACCGATATAGAAAAGGCGAGGGTTCAAGCCTTCCTTGGGCGTGCCGGAGATGGTGACGGTGACCTGACTGCCAACCCGGGAAATGGCGTAAGTCATTCCAGCCGGCAAGTCAGGAGTAATACGAGGCTGGATGTTCGCGTTGATGGAGCACGTGATGGGGTCCATCTGCTGATTCACCTGAAGTTGCACAGATTCCTTGGAGCACTGGAAGTTGTACAAAAACTGTGAGAACGCTAAGCATCACTCCGCAGTACCACGCAGTACCAATCGACAGAAGGAAAACCGCAAAGAGGTCTCTCATTTGAAGATGTTTTGTGAAAATGGCGATCTTTTCTTTGTTTAGCGGGATTTGGTACCGGTTTCCATCTTTTATTATGGAAATCGCCATTCAGCAAGGGGCATATGTGTCCAAAGGCCCCTATTATTATCGGCGTTGGATTGGACAATCGTTTGAATCGCGTTCTCGATCACGGTTGCCTTTTTGACAAACGTGCATCACGTAACTGTCACCCCCGCGTCTCCAACGACGTGGATCTCCCGTTTGTTCCGACGACATTCCACCGCCCATTGTGCCCGTTGCGATCAAAAAAGAGCATGCACGACAGCCCATCACTGTACATAGAGGCGGCACGGTCCAAAGAGCGCAGCAAACACTATTCTCAGTAATCACTACTCTCAGTGTCCACAGAGTTGATTTCGTGAAAGGACCTCATCCATGAATTGGCGGAGCATGCAGAAAGCACTAGGCTCGTTTCTGCTGCTATGTACCCTTGTCTCTATCGCTCACGCCACCGAGCATGTCACCGAAAATGTCCGCGCGGAGGGCAGTATTTCCTCCAGCTCGGGAGAGGACTTCGTCATCACCTCCCAGATTGACTGGAGCAAGTACCAGTTTTCCTTTTTGCTAGTGTCGTACTGTCTGCATGGGAATGGCCCAATTGGTAGCGACAAACAACAAGAGGCGGCCGTTATCGCGAATCTCACGCTTACGTGCGCCGACATCACCTTACATACGTTTTCCGTGTATTGTTCATTTGATGGGTGTAGTGTGCTTCTGCATAACCAAACGGAGAACCTATTTCACCGAGAAAGCGTGTGCTGGGACTCCGATTCCTCCTTTCGGATTGAGAACACGGATGGTGGGAGAATTCACTACTCGATTATCATCCAACGTATGGAGGGTGCGCATTCTCGCCTCCGTTGATGGATAGACGCTGCGGCTACCATACAGGTGGACACGGAGGTGAAAGGCTCGCTTTCCGGATACACAACGGCCAGTCTCCAGACATACCGCATTTTCGTAGCGACACTCTCCCCCTCTCACTCCCAGCTGTCAGACTACGAATCCCGTAACAATCCCTCTTCCTCGCCGAACGATGATTCCGTCATCGACAACTTCCAACTCACCATCGCCAGCAGCGACATCGCCTCGCTCGAGTGCTACCTGAGCTCCAGCGCCTACCCCACCAGTCGCGTCCGGCAGCCCCTCCATCTCAACGGCACCTCCGCCTCCCTGGTGCTGGACCACGCCTCGTCGCTGCTCTCCATCAACCACGACCTCTTCGTTCTCTCCGTCTTCTCCCCTCACGCGTAGTTCATCGTCCTCGTGCGCAACGCCACCGACTCGCTCATCAGCTACCGTGTCACGCCCAGTCTCGACGGTGCGTCTGTGTTGTGTTGGTGATCGTTAGTCGCCGCTCTTCTTCTCCCCGACGCGTCCGTCGAGACCGTCTTCCAGACTGGCGTGAACTGCACGCTGGCGCTGTCGTATGGTGTGGGTGTGTCGAGTGATGGGAGGGGTGATTGGGTGTCGAGTGATGGGAGGGGTGATTGGGTGTCGAGTGATGGGAGGGGTGATTGGGTGTCGAGTGATGGG
>JANPWJ010000958.1:21932-42803 GCA_027406325.1 Blastocystis sp. subtype 2
GGGAGGGGTGATTGGGTGTCGAGTGATGGGAGGGGTGATTGGGTGTCGAGTGATGTGAGGGGTGATTGGGTGTCGAGTGATGCATAGAAAGGGGGTGAACTGTCACACTCAACAACGCACGACGATTCAACACCCATACGCGGCTACGTGGTGCTGGACCTCTCCCAGAGCGTGCTGTACGACGACTACGACATCTCGCTAACAGTGCACAACTACACGGGCGACGTCATCGTCTTCGCCAGCAGACACGTCGCAGCGCCTCACCTCTCTCACCCATAGACGCTGCAGAAGGACTGGGAGGGCGTGACGGAGCATCGCGGCAGCAACCCATTCACCTTCACCGTGCGACGCGACTCCGCGGAGTTCCTCCTGCGCGCCCAGCAGTACCTCCTCCTCCAGCCACTCAACGCGTCCGCCACGCTGTGTTCGTACCAGCTGGCGATGAACTATCATCACAACACCTCCGTCGAAGTGCTCCACGATTCGCAGTACTACGCCGCCAGCACGCCCGCCGTGCCCTCGCTCACCTCCTACGCCGTGTGGGTGCCCTCCGAGACGACGGGCGCGCTGCAGAGCATCCAGCTGACCTTCACCAACGTGAGCTACCACTGGACGCACAACCACACGGTGGCCACGCCGCTCTCCGTGTACTGCGGATACTCCACCACCCTCCAGCAACTCGACGTCGCCAGCAGCACTGCCGTGATCTCCACCGCCTCCTTCTTCTACGAACCCACCTTCACCATCACACTCCAACGCTCCGCCATCGAGACCTTCCTTCTCGTCGCCATCGAGTCGCAAGGTAGTCGCTCCCCTCTCCACTCACTCCCAGGCACCGTCTCCTTCAATCTGTCGTCGTCGCTGGTGTTCAGTCCCTTCCTGCTCACGCCCTCCACACCCATCAAGGGCAGCTTCTCCACCTACCACGACACCTTCAACTCCTACATCTTCTTCTACGCGCCGCAGTACACGCCCTTCACGCTCTCCGTCAGCAAACAGAGCACCGACTATCGCTCGCTGTCCGTTCGCTCGCTCTCTCTCACGTCTAGCGCGCTCCTCGTCGCCATCGACCACTACCCTACCTACGACGACTACGACTGGATGGAGCAGAAGGCTGCGTCGACGGAGCCGCTGACGCTGAACATCACGCTCTCCCGAAATCACCCCAAGTTCTGCAACAAATGTGACCACCACTCCCTCGTCTCACTCACAGGCAAGTACTACATCACCGTGTACATGGAGCACGCCGTCGTGCAGTCCACCAACGCCACGCAGATCCTCCTCGCGTACGTCTGTCCCAACGACCAGTGCTCCGACTGCCCCGAGGGCAAGGACCCCGCCACGCAGTGCCAGGACTGTCTCTCCGACTTCTACGGCTCCAACTGCAACCCCTGCGGCGACTGTCATCGCGGCACGTGCAACGACGGATTGGTGGGCGACGGCAGCTGCGTGTGCGAGACCGGCTTCACCTCCTACTCCAACTGCACCGACTGCAAGAGCGGGTACTACGGCTCCGACTGCACCGAGTGTCCCTCCTGCAACGGTCACGGCAGCTGCAACGACGGGCTGAGCGGCGACGGCAGCTGCACCTGCGTCAACTTCTTCGATCCGGCCACCTCTTGCAGCGACTGCAGGGTGGGGTACTTCGGGACGAGTTGCGTGGACGCGTGTCCGCGAAGCGACGCGGCGGTGTGCAGCGAGCACGGCGTGTGCGATGACGGCATTGACGGACTGGGTCGCTGCTCGTGCGAGGAGGGTTATGTGGGGCTGAGTGGTGATTTCGTGGTGCGTTGACAGGTAGAATGTGACACGCTCTTCGACCAGGACCGCTGCAGCCCGCACTGCTTCACGGCGAACGGCGCGTGCGACGAGGAGAAGGGCGTGTGCGTGTGCTGGGACGGGCACGCGGGCGAGGACTGCAACTACTCGCTGGCGGAGAACATCAACCTGTACGTGCTGTTGGGTTTGCTGATCGTCGCCTCCGTCATGTCCTTCCTCTTCATCGCCCGCGTGAAGTACAAGACGAGCAAGAAGACGCAGAAGTCGATGGAGCGCAAGCACATGATCGTGGACCGAGACCACAAGACGGTCTCGTGGCGGACGAAGCCCGCGTCGCCTCGCTCCGGGTTCCAGACCTTCTCTACGATTCCAGAAGAATCATGATGAACTGTTTCTACGATTCCAGAAGAATCGTGATGAACTGTTTAATAAACACGCGCTAAATGAACACTATTCCGCCGACAGCAGCTTTCTCTTCTTGCTCGAGTTGGTGTACTGGTGGAGAATCCACTCGTTCTCCGCCTCGTCCTGGTCCACCGTCCCCAAGCGGATCTGATACGGGCGCAGCTCGAAGCGCGGACCCACCTCCGTCAGACTGATCGTCTTGTGGTCTTCTCTGGCATATGTGTGGTGGCGGAACGAGATGAAGTCGCTACCGCTGAGCGCAATGGACACGATCTTACCCCTGATTCGCGAACGTGAGCACGCGCTTGCTGTCCACGCGAGGAACGGGGAACAGGTGCTTTAGAATGTTCGTCACGCGCTCGCCCAGCTTCGACGTCATGTTGCTGAAGATGAGGTGCGGATACGCCTCGCTCATCGTCCCCACGTTCTCGATGTCGTGGCGCATCACCGTGTTTGAAATGTTGAAGTACGCCGTGGGCCCGTAGGGGAGATGCGACACGATGAGGGAGGTTGGCTCGCCACGGTGCTCGTTCACGATGACAATGTCCGTAAACTCGTTCGCGCGACACGCCTTCACCAGCTACGAGTCACAAGGCAGAATGCGGCGGAACCTCGTCCAATTTCGACGCACCACGGTTGACGCGCTGCGAATTTGGAATGATGAGCTTGATCTCCTTGATGAACATCTTCAGACGCGAACTCGGATCACGCGAGGTCGTCACGCAAACCTTCGGGTCCTCAATACCGGCCGTGGCGTATTCGTCATCTACATGTGTCTAAACTCTCAGAAGCGGAGAACGCAACGATACCTTCAACTCCTTCGTCTGATCATCTTCCAAATCCACCGTGTGCTTTAACTTTTCCGCCTCGTATCGCAGCTCCGTGGGAACCTTTCTTCCCGCTGTGCATCACGACTCCCCGAAACAAACGCCTACCTGCGAGTGCCTCGCGTATCTTTTGCTTCTTCTCATATTCTTCCTTTTGCTTTCCCTCCAAGGACTTGCGATACAGGTACTCCTTCCTCAAACGAATATCTCTTCGCAGCATTCTCTCTGGTTACAGCTGTTACACAAATTGCCAATGGAACGAATGCTTCCAACTGGTTTGTTGTGAAGACGACGGAGTGACGGAAATACTCCCGGTTTTGTTCACGCGAGCCGCTGTGCTGCAACAAACAACCGCCAAGGTGAGTGAGCAGATGGAGAATCGTAGGAACACTCCAACGAAAAAACAACGACATGACTGTCATCGTGCGATTGGGATCGACTCGTGCTCTCACTTCACGATGTTCACACGTTTGGCGATACAGTAGCATACTTGGTTGGAGAGGGCACGACATGGAACCCAGCGCGCGCGAAGAAACATAACGTCATTACTGTTATGCGAGTCGTGCTGGGCTGAAGAGATAGACTGACTTGACGGCGATGATTCTTCCTTCGACGAAGTCGCAGGATCCGAGTCGCCCTCCTCCTTCTTTGAACCTCCTTGCGTATAGTGCGCAAGCTCCTTCTTCAGCAGGTGGATCATGGGCAAGGCCTTTTTCTTTTCTACAGATGATCGTCCGAATAATCCGCTACCGTAATAACGGAGAAGCTGCCCGCTTCGACACGAGCGGCAGATCTTACAGTAGCGCGTCTGCAATCGATTCAAAAACTCGTTCATTGGCTTTTCCATCCAGCACATGTGGCAGACTCTGCAATCTTGGGATGGCTGCTCTGCTTCCATAGAGATAAATGGCAAGTGGTTCATTGAAACGACCAGTGATGATTCATTATCATGTACTATACTTAACTGTGACGCTGACGGAACAGAAGGACTCATCGGTGCGCTGAAAGGGCTCTGTGTGCAAGGAAACAGTTTTTAAAAGAGGTAGCATAGAAAGAGAGCGAGGCGCAATTCGCTGTTCGCTTGCGCGTCATCGAATCACGAGAACTAAAGGAAAAAGAGTACAGGTTTAATAGTGATGGGTACGGTGGTAAAGCACTCTGGCGAGGTACACTCTCGCTCTCTCCTTCGTCGGAAGACTGTTGCGAATCACGTGGCACGGTGCTTGTAGAAAGAGGACGGTGCTGCTCGAAATCAGGCTCTTTCTGTAGGCCTTCTTTGGACTGCTGTCTGGAGGAGTGTCCGCGCTCCGCATTCGACTCTGATCGTCGGAGGATCGTTTGCTCTCGCTTACGGTGGATTCTTCCTCCTTGCCTGATTCCTTCCCGGTCGGTCCTTCCGTTTCAACCCGATCCGTGCTGTCATCATCGCCATACGGGTAGCGGCTTATTTCGTCTCTCCTCTCTATCCATCACTCTGGCAAAAGAAGGGGTCCACCGTAGTACCGTCGAAGCTGGCGATCGCGGCAGGTCTTGCACACGATGCAGTACCCCGTATTGTCCCGGTTTATGAACTCTATAGCAGGCACCGTTTTTCTGCACTGTCTGCAGTACTTGAAGCCCGTCGTGTCCAGAGGCTCGTTGTTCATGGCTGTACAGGCCAAACGCACGCTTGTTTTTACCAGTTGCCCCCGATTCAAAACCGCCGAAGCGCTCGCATTTGATTGGCTCATCGAATCCTGTTCTCTCACTATCCGTTCACCGTGATTCTCTGGCCTTGATTCCTCCCACTCTGCCAGGAACACATACTATTCATTCCAACGCGAATAGGAGGGCTACAGGAAGAACAACGGACTCATTTGCAAAGAGACCGCCACTCACGAAAGGGCGTTTGGCTCTCACCCTTTGCACTCGTCCGTGTTGTACACGTGCTATTCCGCATTTCAGTCTTTGTTTGCGTTGATCTGCGATCTGAGCGAGACTCCTTCTGTGAATGAGCCACGACTTCACGCTTGATTCTCTTCACTCGTATGGGGGCGTTTCCCCTGCTCATGGAATAGTGTTCGAAGACAAGGCAGCGATATCAACGCACATCCACCTTCCTCGTCAAGCACATTACGTTGTGAAAAGTCGGTGATTCGACTCGTTTGCTGATTCGCAGGTTATTGTACGCGTTCAATGTTGCATTTTCCATATCGCTGTGTGTTGTTGAATTGTGTACTTGCTGATTACGCCGTTAAGAGCTAGATTGCTTCCTTCGACTCTGCGCAGAGTCCTTTACGAAAGCGTCGTTGCGCTATGTACCCTATCCGTGTCCTCTTCACTATGCACCTCACTCGCAGAAGAGAAACCATGGGCTTGTTCCATCTGTTGCGCGTGTACAAAGTGGACGGGCTCGCTGCATGCGCTCCGCTCGTACTCACCGTAGTGTTCCTCTTCTCTCTCTTCCTGCTTGCCACGGGCTATCTCGTTCCGGGTTGTCTTGCGAATACGGGCATTCTCTATCTTGTGTCCTATTATCTCTGTGACCAATCCGTGAGTGGATCGAACGGTTTTCACTCATAGTCCTACGGTTACAGTTTCAGGGAAACGAGCACGTATCAGACGGTGAAAAGGGGTAGCGTGTATATGCTGGGCATTTCCGTCGTGCACTACCTCTTGATGTGCTGTCTGCTGCCCAAGCGCAGAAGCCGTGTGAAATTCGATTCTTCTGTTTGCGGCAAACACGAACACAACGCATATTTCACACCCTCTATCACTACCGGATTCAAGTCGTAGGGAATGGACGGCTTCCTGTGCCATCCCATCTTGAAGTGCAGCATCACCATATCCTTCTTGTGGTCGACAATCAGCGTGCTCGCGTAGCTCACATGATGCACTTGCACCAACGCGGTTCGACCCGCTCTCACAATGTTCTTGAAACGACCGTCCTTTGTCACCTTCTGGGCACGACGAGGGCAGATGTCACGAATGTCCTTCGATCGATGCCACATGAAGTACGAATAGCCGCTGCACGAGTGGAACACATTAAACACCTACGAGTTACCTTCGTCCAGCGCTTCCTACACGGAACGCTTCCACGTCGGGGAATGAGGCATCGTAGAAGCGAACAACGTCAATCACGCGCCATGTCGTGTTCATGGGCAGGAAATACTCGTCCACGTCGTTGTATATCACGAACTTGGACGCGTACCGGTATCGGCGATTACACGCGTTCAGCGCCGAATTCTGCTCAAACAAGAAGCGGTGTCTTGGGTAGGTGTACTCGATCAAGTCCAGCAAGCCCTTCTCGACATAGCGATGCAGCTGATTCCGCCAAAAGTCGACACGCGCATTCAAATAGATGGTGAAGTGCTGCACGCCCTGATAATAGTTGTAGTTCAGCCACGCGAGAACCTGGTTCTCCGGACTCGCGTCGATGGATGTACATGCGGACAAATAATAGCGGTTCGTCGTGAAATCGGGAACGTACGACGCCGTGAAGTTGTAGGAAAAGCGTGTCGCGTTCGAGAAGACGAGGAAGTCCCCATCGTGAGAATCACAGGAAAAGGGGAATGTGAAGGTCGTCACGATGGAGTGCTTGTGGTTGTCCTTCATCATCTCGTTCTTCACCACCACGTTGCGGTATTGCGCGAACCACAGATCATCGAGGGACTTGTACGCCACGCGCTTCTTCGACGTGACCACGAAGTATTTGATGTTGAAAATCGCGTCCAAGTGAAGATGGTCGTCTTCACAGTACGTAAACGCATCCATCAGCAGGGGCATGTCCTGCGTCACGTTTGCGTCGCTCACCGTGTAAAAGTCGCTTCTCGGGCGATCATCAAAGATGTTCAACTTTTCAAATCCCCGCTCCAGGTTGTCACGAAGCGTTGTCGCATTGACGGGCTCCGGAACCACTTGGCTGCGAGCGACATCCAGCTGCGCCTGCTGCTCTGCATTCAAGCGAACTCGCTTTCCGCTCTTAAACACGATGTGCTGAACATGGGGAACAGACGTCACCACGAATCCATTCCATGGTCCCTCGTCATTTCTTACAGCACGAGTCGGTATAGTAGGAGTCGCTACCACGCTCGCGTTGGAAGTCGGCAACGACGGGGTTTCGAGCTGTGTATTCTTCACCGATTCTTCATCTCCCGTAATCCACTCCGTGTTTCCGTCATCGTATTCAGCGTCACTGTCGTACACCGTGTATTCCCCATACTCGTCATTCTTTGGGTCAGCGGAACGACATATCACTTACCTCGTTCGTGCTAAAGCTGCCGATCGTTCCTGTGGGTCGGGTGAACAGATTCACAGTGAAGTAGCACAGAAGAACAATGAATATCTAGTCTGTTATTTCCGGTCATTGCGGTTGCTACCCCGAACTGTCTGAGGTTCCGATTCATTGAAGAACAGTGAAAGTGCGTTGAGAAGGAAGGGTGGTGTTGTATTCATAATGCGGGTCGTGTGTACAGTGGAAGCAGACGAGTGTGTGATTGTGTGGAGTGATGGGTCGGAATGATGGCGTGTGTGTAGCAGTCAGTGTTCATATGCCTTTACGAATATGGAAAGGAGGCAAAGACGGTTACGATCATGATCACTCCCACTGTCTCTGAAACGACACTTATCGAGATTCTCCCTCTCTGTAGATTCATCGCACATCCTTTTTAGCAAGAAGAACACTCCTCTTCAAACACGGGATTACGCAGCCGCTCTCTGTGCCTCCAACCATTCTTATTCCATTTCACCCCCTTTCACAACACTTTAACCCAGTATCCGGAAGAGTCGCCACATCCCTTTTCAAACCCGCCAACAACACTCCGCTAAACACTCTCCGCGGAGAGGAGAGAAGGGATGGAAGTCAATCCCGGTGATGCACCCTTTCTTTGAACGAAAAACACAAATGCGTGCGTTGATTGGCTGCACGAAAAACAATAATTCTTCAATCCCACTTTGGGTCATTCTTCAAATTCCTTTAAATGATCGATACATACTATGACACAGATATGCCGAGCGCCTTTTGGGACGAAGAGGAAGTGGTTCATCGCCACAGCATTCGAAAGGCGAGAGCCTCCGACGTGTGCTGCACCATCATTCGACGTCTGTCCTCCGTAGCGACCAGCCGAACTCCGAGTCTGGAAGAGTGCGGTTATCTCCAACTCCTCCAACTCCTCCAGATGAAGTCGCAAAAGCAAAGCATCCCCACCTTCTTTGCCGTTCCCTCGGTGTGCGGAAGGAAACACGGATTCGGCGAGGTCCGCTATGGTGGGTGCTTTTCAAACCTCGTTTTCTCCACGTCGTGGGAGAATGACGTGGAATCGGAAGAGGGATTCTGGTACGACTGCAACACGAGCGAGGTGCTGGCGATCCAATACAGTTCACACAACATCGTCTTCTTCCACCCCAACGGGTTGGTGAAACCGACATTTGGCATCGTCGACAGAGACAACGGCGAGCGCTGGGAGGGACTCTGCTTCCGCAACGAGCCCTGCGGGGTGGGTCGCTACTACAACAAGTACAACGAGTTGGTGTACGAGGGACTCTGCGTGAACGGCTTCTGGGAAGGGTACGGAGTGCTGTACTACCCGCTGCAAAACAGGAACGGGGAGCCCATGGTCGACACGAACGGCTGGTGGTGTCACGGATTCGTCCTGGAGCACGCAGAGCGCTTCACCCGAACGGAGGAGAGACTGCGCGACGGAGTCATCGTGGGAGGACGGTTGGTGGAGACCTCCTTGCTGGTGCACCCTCAGCAGTCCCTCTCTTCCCTCCACTGCTTCTTGGAGGAGCTCAGCATCGCGAGCAACGCTCTCCAGTCCATCGACGAACTCAATCTCGACACCTGTCGCTACCTGCGCGTGCTCGAGGTCGGAAGCAACGCCTGCCAACACTGCGCCTCGCTCCTCGTCGCCCACCTCTCCCAGCTGCAGTCCATCACCGTCGGCAGCAACGCCTTCTCGCAACACGGCAGCGATCTCGCGTCCCTTCTCTCCGAAGGAAATGACATTCTGCGCCAGCATCGCAGGTGTGTATTCCGCGACCTGGCTTCTCTCACTCACATCTCCATCGGCGCGGGCGCCTTCTCGGACTACTCCGAACTCCTCCTCGAGGACATGCCCCGTCTCACTTCTCTACAAATCGGTTTGGCTGCCAGCATCACGCGTCCTGTCGCCCCCTCCTGCTGCTTCTTCTACGCCTCTTCGCTGCGGGTGGCGCATATGCGGGAGCTGGAGAGCATCGCGCTCGGCAACTTCACCTTCTACCACGGCTCTAGCGCCACCTTCTCGGATTTGCCGCGTTTGCAGCGACTCACCGTTGGCTCCGCCTCCTTCTCCCGCTCTCTCCTGACGAACGGCGTGCTGGTGCTGTCGGGTCTGCCCCGCCTGTCCCTGCTGCTGTTCCTCGAGCAGTCGCTCGCCTCGATCTCCGCCGCCATTCTGTCCAGTGCTTTCTCTTGCCGTGCTTAACGATAGACGTTCACATGCGAGGCGCTTCGAGTCGGGTGGTGTTGCGCAACTGTCTGTGGAGTCTCCGCGACGTGGTCGTCGAAGAGGGTACTGCTCGTTGTTCGTTTCTCACGTAGATGTGTCTGCGAAACTGCGGACAGCGTTTGAAAGGCTTTGCTATTTACCTATTTGTTGTTCATTGCGCGTGGCTTGGCACAATTCATCCTAAGAGGTCATACTGAATCCATCTCGCGTGCGACCCTTTTGCCGATTCCAAAAGATGCACCCATGCCGTGCTCAAACTCACGAGGGCAATCCTCCAATATCAAAGAAGCGCTCTAACGCGCAAGGGTAAAGAATTCCGGAAATAGTCCCTCTTTTCGCCATGAATCCCGACCCATTTCCCGCCGCTTATCGGAATACGCAAATCCCCGCTCTCCCGATTCGGATCGAAAAGCAAAGAACTCAAAAAGGCAAACAGAGATGGTGCACCCTAAGGTCCCAAAGGAGTTGGCGAAGATGAAGGCGGTAGTGTTTGTTCGCCGTTTGTGAGCATCAGGAAGCAAATCCCGATCTAGGTATTCTGTGGGAGTCTCCTGCGAAGGACAATTTCATTTTCTTCATTCTCGGTCCCAAGGACACGATTTTCGAGGGCGCCTTCTTCAAGATCCATTGCCACATTCCTGATAGATATCCTTTTGTGCCGCCCATGATGTCGTTCATGACGAAGGTGTGGCACCCGAATATCAGCAGTGTGGTACGTTTCAGTGCCGTCTTTTACAAGTAGACCGGAGCCATCTGTTTGGATATTCTGAAGGACAAGTGGACACCTGCCATGAACATGGAGACGGCTCTGCTGTCTATCCAGGCTCTGTTGACGGCTGCCGAACCGGAGGACCCTCAGGTAATGGCACGACTCTCCTTTCACTTGTCAGGACGGTGTTGTTGCGGAGCAATACATGAAGGATCACGAACTGTACGAAGAGACGGCTCGCAAGTGGGTGGCGGAATACGCGCGGAGGGACGTGGTCACCGAAAAGGAGGAGCTTGTTGACGCTAAATCGCGTGGTGATCACTAGATTGAGAAGGGAGTGAAGCGTGGCTTAGATCGCAACTACGTCCACACCGTTTCTTTTGACGGCAGGGCTCACATGTAGTATTTGTGCACGCACCACTGGAACGATAAGGGTATGTAAACGGAGTTTTGAAGTTGCTTTTGAAGTATGTTTGTTTTCGACAAATGGAAGTATGGAGAAGACTTGCTTCTCCCCCTTTTCATTGGATATGGAGAGGAGGGTTCGGTCCCCTCTTGACAAGACACGAACATCCCTTCCCATGCTCTCCCCCTCAACTCCCTACTTACAAAGAGCAAACGAATCGGAGCCTCTTCTCTCCATTCATTTCTTGTGTTGCTGAGATAATGCCGTTATCTCCTCACAATGACAGAGTGGGTTTCTACAACGAAGGGAATAGTTGCTTTGTGAACGCTGCCACGCAGGTTTGGCTTCAAGGCTTGGCTTGTTGCATAGTGCCTTCTCCACCTTCCGGAAGTTCAGTCGTTTCTGCTGAAGGCCAAGTACGAACAGCAAGTGAAGGATGGCGAATGGCGTTTACTCTAGGACATTCCCAAGGATTCCTTGCTGTATATCCTTGCCACGATCGTGGAGGAGTGCTTCCAGACCAAAGAGACAGCCATTTCCATTGCCTCCGTGCTGGGCGCGCTTTCATCCGTTGCGGCATATCTCTGCGACGGATTGCAACATGATTCGCACGAATTCCTTGTTTGGCGTGGCTTGGGTGTGTGAAGCGTAGTCGTTTCTTCTTCAAGGGTTGGAGGAGGAATCGCGAGTGAAGGAGATCCAGGATAGGATTATGGACAATACGCTCATCGGCGATGTGGATGCGAATCGAGACAACATCCAGAAGTGGTGGAAGCAGTATCTCGCAGTGAACAACTCGCAGCTCACGTCCCTGTTCTACGGTTACTCCATTTCAAGCAGTCAGTGCTCCAAGTGTTCGAAGACATTTCTCAACTTGTCCTCGATGAACTCGATGTACATCACCCTTCCTCTGAAGCAGAAGTGCATCACCGTGAATCTGATCGTGGAGCACCTCGATGTGGAAAACGAGCGAATGACGCTGCAGACGCGCTACATCCATTTGAAGGTGAACAAGGGAGCGACATTCCTCGATGTGAAGAATTCCCTTGATGAGTTGCTGAAGGGCTCGTCGCTTTGCTCTTTCCTCGTTCTAGGAACATACAACACGATGACACGCTCCCTGACCGTACTTCATCGTTTTCATTCCTCACATTGTAGTACGGACTTGTGAATTTGAACGATTCCGTTTCCATGGGCACTGCCGATGCCAACTGCCAGAAACTCTTACTGGCATACGCTGTTGTTGTGTAATTCGCGTGTGACGTCTAGATTCCCATTTCTCTTTCTCGCTCTCCGTTTTTCGTCGTGAACGGAATCCAGAGCGTCAACGAAGAAGCCGGGTTTTCGTTTGTGTTCCTTCCGTTGTTCTTTTTCTTCTCTCCGGCGGCCTGCTTCGGAGGATCGGTCGACGCCACGATTCGTTTTCTGATTCGCTGCATTCTGAACGGAAACCCCACCGAGTCGGAATCATCGTCGCAATTGTGTTCCGTGACCGTGACTCCCAAGAAGAAGACGATTGTGCACTTCGACGCGAGCTACTTGCAGAACGGATTCTTCACTCCCTTCAAGGGGTCGGAATCGGAGCGCATCACGGTTCCGTTCTATCCGGGCAATTCCCCGTTCCCTTCAACGTACGCGCCTTCTCAGAGTCCAGAGGACGCGTCCTCGCCGCAGTCCATCCAAATCGAGTGGCGGGAGATCATGAACGCTCCAGAGATGTCTCCGCTTTTTCACTCCTACGACAGTGGTCTGAGACCGCTGAACATCCACGGGTGCGTGCCGGACGGTTTCACGCTCATCGACGCATTGTCACTGGAGCATGCTCAGAACAGCGAGGGATTGGTGATGACGTGCCCGTCGTGCAAGGAGAGCTGCGTCTTCCACCCTGTCGTCCAGTTCGGCGCATTGCCCCCGTTGCTGATCGTTCAGTTGAAACGCTTCGAGTTTTCGGTGAAGGAGGTGGTGACGATGCGAAACGGAGAGATGCACAAAGAGCGACGGTTCCGACGCCGCAAGATTACCGATGTTGTGGACTTCCCTCTGAAGGGCCTGGATCTGAACGCGTACGGCACGGGGGAGGGAAACGTGTACGACTGCGTGTGCGTGTGCAACCACTGGGGCTCCGACGACTACGGACACTATTATGCGTATTGCCGCGATTTTTTCGATTCTTCGTGGTACGAGTATAACGACGAGCTGGTGACTCCGCTGCGCGAAGAAAACGTTGTGACGGGAAACGCGTACCTTCTGTTTTACCGGAAGCGAGGCTGCGACGATGCATTAGCGAATGCGGTTCTGCGTCAGGCGCTGGAGCACCCGCTGTCTTCCCACGCATCGCAGAATCATATCCCGTCGAAGTGGCTGGATAAGACGAACGGAGACGATCCCTTCGAGGAAGATGACACATTGGCCTCGAAACGCCCCGGGTCTTCCACGATCAGTTCAGGACACTTCTTGAATTACAGCGCGGCAACGAACGTCGGGAAGGTGTCTTCGCAAGAATTCGTCCAGGACATTCAGGGCTACAAGACCAAGGTGTCGGCCAACATGACGAAGCAAGTCCGGATGAAGGACTTCCAGTCGCTGTACATATCGGGGCTGCGAAAGAGCAATGACAGTCCGTCCCGAACGTCGTCTTCGGAGAACACGGCGCTGTGCACGGGCGAAACAGTAATGAAGCCTGACCTGGAATACGGTAGGACCGAGTTGAAGGAGAACTGCTGGAGCGAGAATTGGAATGCGCTCTGGTATCTTGTCGTGATCATCGTATTAGTAGTTGTCGTCTTGTATATTCTGATCTTTTACAAGTATTGGGGTTTGTTCATAACCGGTTGTCTGCCACTGCCATAATTCACCTATTTCTTGGGCTGACGATCTCCTTTATGGATAAAGTTCGTTACGGTGGACAGCCTGAGAATAACCCAAAGAAGGGGTCTAGACAAGTTGGCGTTTTGAACAGTGAACCGTCTGAACCCTCTTCTTTCACGGGGTGGATTCCACCGACGCTGTCAAGGCAAATTCCGCCAACAGAAGGGAAGAGCAGTGAAGCGTTGCCTGATTCGCCGGATTCGATTTCGTTGGCGTCACTGCTCCTCGGACTGAGAAAGCGGGAGAATAACAACCCTGTTCAGATAGAAGGCGTGGTTGTAGCGGTGAGTGGATGGAGTGATGTGTAGCTTCCAGATCCGGTTGATATTGCTGATCTTTCTTCATCGCTGCATATGGAAAGGGCACCACAGAGTGCGTCCCTGGATGCCCTTTGTCAAGTTGCTTTACATGGGCTTACGGAAGAGCCAAAAGGTGGCGATTCAAGCGCAAAGACATCCGCATCACCTCGAGCACGACGACGCAAGCAGCCGTCAGAGAACATTTACGCCAAGAAGTACCCGGATGTGAAGAAGTGTAGGATCGGTGTGCGAGGATTGAAGATAGATTCGCCGGAGAGTCGCACGGTGCGGTCCGGTGAGGTGGGTGGAGATCGGAACAAGCGAAGAGTCACGCGAGTCACGAGACAGAAAGAAATAGCACCGTCACAGGGTGAACGCTCCACGAGGAACGCAATTCAGCCGAAGCCGCCTATGATGAATTCGTCATTGATTCCCGATCTGACAAGGAGAATTGCGCTAGCAAACGAAGTCATTTTGAGTAACCAGTTTTTTCTGTATCTGCTTCAACACGCGGAGGGTGATCGCATCGCATCCTTTCTTGAAAGTCACCAGTATGAATTCCACAACCCGCGTCTCAACCAGATCAACGTTTACAGCAGAACCACTGTCAATCGCAACGTGCCCGTAGCACCCGGCATTCACCCCACTCCTCTGCAACTCCTCCTCATTGAAGCACTCATCAAGGAAGCGAACAGAAAGGAGTCGCAGAACCTCTCTCCCGTCAGAACGGCTCCTGTGGCGAGAATCACACAGGATGGGAACAAATCGCCCAGTATTGCGCTGAAACTCCCTCCGAATGTCAAGACGTCGAAGTGGAGTGAAGCCGAGGGGAACGGAGAAGAGATTGAGAATTCCAGTAATGATGAGTTTTGCTGCCGAAGAGTGGTTCCATGTGAGCGTGGCGGCTAATGCGTAGAAGAAGTGGACGAACGAGCAAAATCGACTGCTGCGGAAGGGCATTAAGAAGCGATTGCCCATTGCGAGGATTGCGAGGAGGCTGGGTCGCACCGTGCGCGAGGTGAGCAATCACATCCGAGACCTGGTAGGGCACGATGAGTGGAGCGAAGAGGAGCTGAGGCATCTTGCTGTGTTAGCGAAGCGGTATAACATGTGTTGGCCTGCGATTTCTTTAGTGGGCCGCGAGAGTGGTGGGTGATGTGTAGTTCTTTTCTAAACGGACAGTGCAACAAGTGAAACGGAGGTATTTCAGAATTGTTCAATTGCGTGTTTGTTCATGTTTGTGCGTCCTTTTGTTGACTAAGGACTCGTTATGGGACAGCTCTATTAAGGACAGTTTCATGGGAGAGAAGGATTGAAAGCCACCTCTTGTGAATGCATCAAACAACGCATCAATGTCTGCGAATATCATTATAACTCTCCTCCTCGTCGTCCTCCGCTTCATTACCCTCCTCCTCTCTCTTGACATCCTACATGAACGTTAGTGAATGGGGTACACAAACGGATTCAGCAACACGTACAGCCCAGCGATCTACCGCCTTTCCCGAGAAACGCCTCGTTTTGTGCTCGTATATGCTGAAACCACCGACGATAACACCGCAGAATAACCAGATGTTGAGTCTAGATCCGTAAGCACGATCGGGCTGACCTCACGTTTTCCCGTCAATCCACTTTGGCATACGAAACGGCATGATATGGCAGCGAAATGGCACAAGTCAAGCGCGAAGAGAAGCGATCAATGATCGTTTTGTGGAATGGGGAGAAGTCGGTTGCAGTACAGATCAAAGCACAAGGGAGCGTTGTCGGACAATTCAAGGGCAAAGATTCGAGAAGCGCACCAACAGAGGAAACCGGCTCCAGCGGAAGCGGAAAGAGTCGATTCGATGGTGCCAGAGTCCGAGGAGGAGTATAGTGATGATTTGATGGAAGTGTGCGACATCGATCTTCTGGAGCAGCCCGCCCTCTATGTTCGTGATTCCGAGTTCGACTCCTATGTAAACGAGCTGAAAAAGACAGACGAACGAAGCAGTCGTGTGCTGTCCGTAATCCTGTCTCTTATGAGTGATTTGTTAGGTTGTTGGCCCTCTGAATGAACTGCTAAACCAGGCATCAGACGCCGACTTGGGAATTGGCGAGTACACCGCTCTGTCGAGTTGTCGTGGTGGAATGGGTTCATGTGTAAGAGGTAGAGCATAGCAAGCAGGATCCTGAAGGCGCGCAACCCAGGAAACAGAGTATTCAGGAAACGCCTTCGCCAGTTGTGGAAGTGCAAGAGAAGAAATCATCAGAGCCGTCTGTGGTGAACGAGCTTGATGCGCTGCTTGGGTTTTAGATGTACACTATATCTTTCGTTTTCACCGACTGTTTGTTGTAGTCGTGCCACGGCTTCTCCAGAGCGAGTGCCAACTCGATTACTATGGGATGGTTGTGTGACCAGAAAACAGGGAAGAGAACGGAACAGCATACACAAAAGAAGCGTCGAAGCGATCGGATGTCTAGTCGTGACGCAAGGAAGGAACAGTCACTTCCTCGGATCGTGATGCCATTCTTGAAACGGAATGCGCTCTTTGTGAGAACAACAGTCGTGAGTCTAGGCATATCTGAGAGTCAATTCAGTTCGAAAGGACCCACTCTCAAGAATCACGAAACGCGGGTACTTGAAGGAGTTGCTGTACTTGCCCTTCGTTGTGAGCGTTGTGAGTCGGGGCAGGTCTATTCAGTCACCGCTGCTCCTCGGAGCTACTTCGCAGCACGAGCATGCTCGCATCATAATAGTCCTTGAACTCGAACGCGCCGTCGCCCATCTGAATGCGCTCCAACGCAGGCAGGTCTATCCAGTCATTCACACGGGAAGGAACCACTCTCAAACACAACATCAGAACACTGACGAAACGCGTTCCAGCCAATCTCGACGGATCTGAGAGAAGGAAGGTCTGATCATCACAGCCAAAGCCACAACCACACTCTTCAGCTCCAGCGACGCGAAGAAGAAGTTGTTACTCCAGTCGTCCACGTCGCCGATCGCAATCCCTTCCAACGCATCCACGTTCTCAATCACACACACCGAATAATCCTCGAACGAAAACCGACCTATTTTCAGCTCCTTGAGGGAAGGACAGTTCTTCACACAAAAGCGCCCGCTCGCCTGCGTGGCACAATACGTGCCAATCGCCACACACTCCAGCTCCCTCAACCCCACGATCGTCCAGTCCTTCACACGCGTGAAGCAGTGATTCCCGATCTCCAATGTCTTCAGCTGCGACAATCGAGACAAATCCACTTCGGTGAAGTCCGGCTCGCTCACGTAATGGTCGATGACGACGTGCGTCACGCTGGAATCCAGAGATACCCAACTGTCGATGTCTGCCACAGTCGCGTTCGGGTTGTGTGCTGGAAGGTTTGGGTGGTTCATCAGCGCGCCGACGTCTATTCGTCACATAACGCAAACAACACCTTCTCGCACACGTCAGGTCCGCGTAGGAAGTGAAGGCTTTGGGAAGAAGCACGCTGCTGAGACGGGGCATGTCTGATCCTAATTCTGGAGAGAGAAACCCACTCTTGAGGATGATGGAGTGAGGGTACATGAAGGTGTAACTGTACTCCGTGGAGGTGAGTGTGGTGAGGCTGGGCAGGTCTGTGGGTCACAACACGCACACAAAGTCACCTCGCAGGATCAGCGTGTCTGAGGCTCCATCCTTGAAGACGAATGCGCCGAAGCCCATTTGGATGGATTCCAGTGAAGGCAAGTCTGTTCAGTCATTCACAGCTCTTACAATCACTGTCGAACACAACGCGGGAACAGTAACAGAACGCGGCTTCACCGAATCGGAGCGATTTCAGAGCAGGCATATCTAGTTGTGATTCCTTAAGGGGAAACACACTCACCAACTCCAGAGAAGCATGGTAGAAGTTGTAGCTGTCTTTTCTCACCTCACCCATCTCAATCACCTCCAAAGCAGGCGTCTCTTCAATCTCGCACACAGAATAGTCAGAGAAGGAATAACGACCCATCTTCAGCTCCTTGAGAGAAGGACACTTCTTCAATACAAAACGACGATTCGGATCCTTGTCAGTACCCCTGGTGAAACTGTTCTCTCCGATCACCACGCTCTCCAGCTTACTCAACCCCACCATCCTCCACTCCCTCACATTCACAAAGCACCAGTTGCCAACTCGTAACTCTCTCAACGACGGTATCCAACTCCAGTCAAGCACCGTCCATTCGTCTCCGCTACAGCACCCACCACGCACACTCAGCTCCTCAATGCGGTTGTGAAGCCATCCCAGTTCTGAAGCAATCTCAACGCTCTTCTCCACAGGATCGTCATTCATCCACTCACCCTCATATACGACACCACCCTTTCTGTCATACTGGAGACCGCGTCCCCATCTCTTCTCATCACACCATTCGCCGTCATACTCAACTCTGCCGATGTCCGCGTAATACTGGCAGCCATAGCCCATATTCACTCCACGCACTCGAAATCCCTCGTACTCCTTCCTCCCCTCCTTGTCGTATGCAATGCCCCAGCCAAACGGCTCATCGTTCAACACATCACCCTCCCAACGATTGCCTTCATCGCTCAAATCCAATATCTCGTTGTGTTTTATGCTGCTCAAATCAGCACCCCCCACCTGCAACAGACAGCCATTATCGCCATCCACAACAACCACTCTCCTACTCTCCGTACAAACCACTATGGATCCTCCCAATTCATTAATCCCTTCAAATACACCAATACGATTCTGACCCGTGAAAGCGAAAAGGGATAGTTGAAAAGAAGACAGTAGCTCAATTAGCTCATCCTGGGCCCATTGGTTCTCTCCCACCAACGCCATAGGATCCTCATTCGACAGAAGCGTGGATTTGGCGGGTAATCCACTTTCCCTATCATCTTCTCTATTTCTTATTTACATTTCCCGAAAATAACCTCTCTCGATTGGGATTATCGAGTACCCACTCTCCCGCTGGTTCATCGCTCATGTCTCCAATGATTCAACTCGATGCAGGGAACTGGAATTCTGTAAGCGCCTCAACCATGGAGAGCCGTCGGAAGGCGATTCACCGCGATTATTTCTCCCATCCCTCAGAACCCTTCAGTTCAGTTCCCTTTCCATCGCGAGAGATAGCACCTTCATGCATGACATCGCATCATCCCAGCTGTCCAGAGATCCCTTTGTCCCGTTCCATCGAGTGATGCAAACATGAACGAAAACCTAAGAGAGGGAGAGCAGCTACTCGGCTAGTTACGTGATTTGTCACGTGCCGTTCAGGTTATCCTGTCCTCCACACGTCAATCGTTAATTCCCGCGGTAATGCTAATTGTCATTTCCCTTCATTTACGCACTCTTCGTACTAAGGGCAAGGGTACTCTGCTTCATTTCACTGCAGGAGTACTTCAAGCAGCTACTATTGGAGTCGATTTCGTTATTCAGTTGTTTCGTGCATTTCAGACTTTGTGAAGATGAATTCCACAAATCCTCGCCATAAAACTGGCTTAGACTGTATGTGGCACATGCGTCCATCCTTATCCCGTAGATGAGTACTCTCCTACAGGCGCCCCATCTTCTCGGTTTCAAGAGGATATCGGTGTTGAGTTTTACCATCTGAACTATCCGCAAGGCAGAGTCGATTATGACGGCGCTCCGCAGCGTTTTCTTGGTGACTATTACTCTAACTATCGCCCCATGATGGGCGATCAATTCGTTCACCCAGAAGATCAAGATTTCGTGAAACCGGATACGGCTGCTTTTGGAGACGGTCTGAATCTGGATTTAACTGAAGTGGCGCATGTGAACTCCTACGAAGAGCAGAAGGGTCGCAGGGATCTCCCGAAAGAGTCGTATCGCTATCCTCCTGGTTATGATGGTGGATTTGTCGCGAGAGGACATCGAAACGCGTTTTCAATGCTTCCTCCCAACAGCGAGGGCCCTTACCGGTATTATGATATCCCTCCTATCGATTCCCGGTATTATCCCGGCTATCCCGACCCCATGAGGAACGAACCTCCGTTTCAGTCGGAAAACGATCCCAGTATGTACTCCCGTCAAAGACAGCGGTATTCCATGTCTCTTATGCCGGAATACCAGAATCATCTTCGCATCAGTTCTAGTCCAACAATTCAGCTTAGTTCTAACTCAAACGATCCGGGTTATTTCCCCAACGGCGTCCGTTCTACACTGTCATCGTCGACCCTTCATTCGCACAACAACTCCGAGGCGTTCTCCGAATCACCGTACCCCCGTCTGCCTCGTTCTGATTCTCACAAGTCCATTCGAGCCCACCACTCTGTCGATGCGCCTCCGCATCCTTCTGTTCCTACTGGTACTAGCGACGCCCACGTGCAAGAGCATTCATCGAGCAACGTCGAGCAGCCTGTCTGTAAGCTTCCTTACGCATGTCGTGATTTCCGCAATGGCACCTGTACGCGTGGCGACAATTGTAAGTTCATGCATTCTCTCGACGGTAAGCAGTTGTGTGGTGTTTGTAAACCGTAGTTCCGAGTCACAGTGATGCACTCAAACAAGTGGAGTTTCGGCGTTTCTCTGACGCGTAGAAGAATGTTCAGATCTGCCGTGATTTTTTGCGCGGACAGTGTCAACGCAAGAACTGCAAGTTCCTGCATGCTTACCCTGATTCCGTCGATTCAAAGTGAGCGTTCGATCCGTTGGTTCATGTTAGTTATGTCCGTATTCCGCACGAGCAGACCAGTTTTTTGTCCAACGAACAAGCGCCCCGCAGAACCAACTCTCTTCCAAGTGGCAGGCATTCAAATCGTGGGGGAGTGGGGGCTCGCTGATGCGTAGATAACTCAGGTGAAGTAGTTGCTGAGCCTGGAAATGTGCCTCCTCCGACCAGGAGATACATGCCGCGCAGAGTCAGAGGTGATGTGAATCGATCATCATCCTCGATGGAGGAGTTGCAACGAAACGATGCAGCGGAAGGGAGTCTGAAGGCTTTTCAGAGAGTGGAGAGTAGTCAGATGATGCGGGAAAGCAAGTGAAGAGTTGCCTTTAGGTGTGATGTGTTGCCGCTCTGTTTCCTTCAAACAATCAATGGCTCCTTCCAATGCAACGCTCTCTAACAAACACCCACACGCACTCTTGAATGCATTTAAAACGGTCATGGAATCCACATAGCGATTGTCCA